>JAJJMC010026446.1:34080-87583 GCA_023531435.1 Papaver californicum
AAATGCAAATCAATCTAGTAAAACTAAGGCATGAAACTGATTATGAAGTGGTAAGAGAAAATTTAAATTTAGGACTCGTAAATTTAATTTCTTAATTTGTTGTGATCCTTAACTTATTTTGATCGTGGAATTGTAGGAACAAATAGCTCTACTGGAATGACGAGCATGAAAATGCAAAAGTTTCATTTTCGATGGTTATTTCGACTCCTTAAGATGTTGAATAGATTCAACCCTTTTTTGTTGGAAGTGTTTCCCTACCTGCATCTCATTAAAATCTTAAATTGCATAGTTTTAATTAGTTTTAATTGTATATGTTTAGATTTCAAAACAATATAGTTTTAATTAAATATAATTGTCAATTGAATTAATAGTTAGTTTTAATTAGGATTTGAACTTTAATTCTAAAAAAAATCGTTGATTAGAAATAGAATACATTGAAGAAAATAATAGTAAACATAAAAATACATTTATTTTAATGATTTTCATGAGGATTCAATTTTTTGAAGTCTGGAAACTTCTCATGCCTAATAAGCTCAAGATCTTGATTGGTTGGATAACCTTGTTGAGTTGAAGTATCAGGTTCAACTCCATAACTTTGATAAATAGAGATATCAGGTTGTTGTGGTGCTTAAGGGTGATAAACTCTGCAAGTGGTGTCATCCACGGTTGAAATCCTCGAGGTTGTGAGAAAAATAGATTATGATGTGGTGCTTGAGGACAAAATCCTTGTTATTGTGGTACTTGAGTCTCTTGCACAAATTCTTGGGTGGACTTCCACCAGCAGAGTATACAGTTGCACTCATTTGGATCAACATGGAATCAAACTTCCATTTATTTGTGACTCCAAGTGGGTAACTTGCATTCGTTGTGTTAGATACCATAAATCACTACAACGGGCCCTTAACCGATCTTCGGTAGGATGCACATTCAAGTATGGATCAGTCTGATGAAGACCTTGGGAAATGATTGGAATTGAAGTAGGCTCTCCATGTGAAGTTATATTCTGTAACTTTCATGGATAATGATGAAGAACCATCATACGTGGGATAGAGAATAACCTTGGTTGTTATCAGGGAGGCTGGGTTGCTGATGCGTGTCGTAAGTGCAACAACTCAAGATATTTCTCACTAACTAACTAGTAATATAGTGATATTAAGGATCGTTTCCACAGAGATCTGTGTAATTGATATTTTATTCAGTTTAACAGAAATATGATAAAAAGATATACTAAGGGGATTGGTTTAATTAACTAAAAAGAAAAATAAAAAGATAATCAGGGATTCCTTCGTCGTTACCAAACGTTGACTGAATTAATATACTTATCTATCTTTCGTTAGAATCATTCATCACCAACCATAGAATAGCAGCTAGCGCAGTGTTATCCCAAAAACTCTTTGTATCACTGAATGTCAAAGCGCTCGAACACCAGATTCTATCCAACTGAGCCACCAAGTAGTAGCGCACTCAAGGTGTAACCCAATCGAATGCATTAAGGTTTGTGAATTTAGGTTGATCCTAGCATCAGAAATCTTAGCGCAAGGTCCTGCTTACTAGTGTTGTCTTCACACAAGATTGTTTCACAGAATCCCTTTGCAAGATCTCACGTTGTCTACTTGTGTAGCGAGTTATTCAACAATTACACGAATATCCTAACTCTCTACTAGCATTAGAATGATCAATAGATTAATCTAAAGTGCACTTCAAACAATCTAAGAAATCAATCATAAATCCTAGATTTAGTGAAAACAAACGATGATGATAATAACTTCAAACAAACTTGTATTAACCAATAAAGCTTCACGCTTAGAACATTGAATTCATCCTTAATCAGAATAAGATGAAGAAGAATGGTGGTTTCCCCCTGAAGGGATAAACCCTAGGTTTAAGATGTAGAAGTTGTGATATGAGAGATATCTCAAAAAGTATTAGAATTGTCTCTTATATAGGTGCCCAAGTTTTTAGAAGTTCCCATGCTCAAATACCGATCATACTAGGTTTCCAAAATACCAAAATATGCCAAAAATAGGTCATTCACGCTCAGTTTCTCGATGGGATGACCCATCGAGAATTTATTTTTCTTCTGTATTTTTTTTCTCGATGGCTTGACCCATCGAGAAAATCCTGAACTTGTTTTTTTTATAACTTCTTCGAATGAAGTCGGAATGACCTCATTCTTTCGCAGTTGGCTTCGTTTCTTCGTTATCTTCAATATGGTGATGAAAAATACTGAATTTGGATGACTTCCATTTGGTATTTGGATCTTCATCCCTTGTATCACTTCTCTTCATGCACAATTTGACACTTTGTAGCTCCTTTTTTTGGATGATTCACCTAATAAAAGACATAAACTACAAAAAAAACGTAATATACAATAATTCACAAGAAATATAGCAAATACTAACATGAAATTTACACTCTAAACATGTAAAATGTGCACTTAACAGTTGCAACAATACCTGGAGAACGATCCTACCAAATATTGGTTTATCCATGTCAAAGTGGTATTGTGGCTCCATAGCTATTATCAGCTCCGCAATTGAAATAACCCAAATCAGGTATTCATTTCTTGAAGCAGTGGGTTGGAAGTTAACTTTGAAAAGGGGAGGTTACCAAGTACACCACCAATTTTTTATTACGGAACCTATAGACAATTCTCTTGCGTAAACTTCAATCCAAGAATAAAGTAGAAAAGAAAATACCCTTGGATAATCTCTAAAAGAGATTCTTGAATCACAAGGATTGATTAACATACAACTTACTTGTACTAAAATCAATATAATAAAGAGCAAAACACCAGAAATTTTTTTAACGAGGAAAATTGTGAAGCAGACCCGGGACCTCGTCCAGTTTGAACAGATATTGTATTAAGTCGCTACAAACACTAGCCTACTATAAGACTTCGGTCAGGAATGTAGTTGAGACAGAATAAACCTTCTGATCTAGTTCTATTGATTCTCACAAGAACTATAAACACTTGATTCCCCTAGCTGATATCTTCTGCAGCACTAGGAGTTGTTCCACAGTCCGTCGTGCAGACTAACACTACCTTGTTTCCAATAGGACACCTGCTGATTTCCCATATATATATAATATTTTTTATTTATTTTCTTCTTAATCTATTCTTTCTTCCACCACTTACTATTCCTCCCCCACCACCACAACACCACCTCCTTATAACGCCGCGCTACCACCAAACCCACTACTATATCCAGATCCACGACACCTTCTCTTTCACCTTCTTCACCAACATCTCCTTCTATTTATCCCACACTACCACCAAACCCACTGCCATGTCTAGTGACCGGTATCGTAACCGTCAAAATTATTTACTTTCTCACTTAACAAAATATGGATTAAGTACGAGGCAAGAAAGAATTCGTTCCCACAAAGATTACTTGGATTGCTATTCAGTTTCGAAATATTAAGTAAAATGGGGGATTTTTCAGATTCAATGAAAGTAATTAAACAAATTAAGAAAGCAAGGAAATCGTAGAAAAGAATCAATAAGTTGAGAATATTGGTTAATGTTTCGTTTACGTTCACAAAATATGTTCTTGTAAAAGCCATGGAATACCTTGATCGCAAGAATATCCCGTTAAATTCTGAAAATCATCACACTTACATAAAACTATGCAATTGTGAATTCTTCTTAGAAAATAACCTAAAGTATAAAAGCACAATTAGGTTTAACCCTCTAAGAGCATTAAGAATGGTGAAATAGGCTAATCAATGTAATTGACATACCCGAGTAAATAATTTAACAAAGATGATAATCACATATGAGTACAAAAAAGTATTACGACAATTTGTAATCACACTATGCTACTTGTATTCAAGGAATATCATTTTACGTATAATAAACCCTAAATTAGTTGTAGATATGAACATAAATCGATTCAATTCCGGACTTGAACAAATAGGTATTCAATCATACGTAGCGATATTTGAAGTGAATTATGAGCGATAATGTGAGACTAAACTAATAACTAATTCAAAGAATCATGTATTATGAAATTCAACTATTCCTTAACCATCAATAAAGAAATAGCTACTCATGGAGTTCCCAAAATAATTCAATTCAAGAGGAAAAATCGTATTTATTCCAACCCTAAATGTGTGAAAACCAATTGGGGTCACTTCTCTTCAACTTGTATCCACAAACCCTTGTGCGCGAGAAAAACCTACACAAAAGGAAGTCGTCAAAAATCAGATTGTGTGAGAGAGAGTCCTTGTTGAAGTGTTTCATCCTCCTTTTATAGCTTCTACTTGTCTTCCAATTCCAAAAAGAATCCAAAAACCTTAGGTTTCCCTATCTAAATCAAGTCCAAACACCCATGGCCCAAAACAAACCCTTAGTTCAAATCACATTCTAAGAATAATGTTCGTTAACTATTTAAGCCCAAATCAGAGTATTAGGCTCGTCAGTTTCTGGAACTGACAGGCAATTCCAACTTCTTATCAAATAAGCTTGTCAGTTCCGCTGAACTGACAAGTCATCGTTAACTCTCACGGCTATTCTCTTGGAAATTTTGTCGAGCATATTATATGCAATCTGTTGGTGAGTTAGGCAAGGTTTTCGTAACTAATTATGATAATTCTAACTCTCTTTCCCTGCAATAATCAATAATTCACAAACAAACCCATGCATCCATTCAACCATACTATCACAAATTAATGAAATCAAACCACCAACACCATCATTCACGGAAGTACAACAACCACCAATCATCAGCTTCGTGTTCTTCATTGTTTTCTTCAAATCTCAATTTCACGAGCTCAAGGAACCCATAACAGCACAAAATTCAACTTCAAGTTCAATAAATCAAACATCTGAAACCAATCTGATAGGCTCCTGTACCGATAATAAAGAATCCTAATACTTACACCAATTTGATCAATTGATTGGAGATCAACCACCTAAATCCTTTAAATTAGGGATTAGCCACCAAGATTAAATAAAATTAATAGATTGAATTAGAACTGAATACCTTACATGGTTCCTGGACAAGAATATATATAACCTACTGACTTCTAAAACAAGCATAAATCTAGATAAAGCAACCATCTAACTTAAAAAGCTAATAGAGAACTCAAATAAGAAAATCAGTAAGGAAATAAAGGAACCAATAGTACTGTTGTGTTGATATCCCAACATCCCACTCTCCTACAAACACGGCTTGTCCTCAAGCCTCAAAATATGGAAAACAGATAAGGAAATTATCATCATCCTCCCAAGTAGCTTCCTCCACGGAATGATCCTTCCATTGGATGAGCCAACGAATTGTCGTACAATTGTGCTTTTTGTATACTCCACGATCTAAAATAGCTTCGGGCTCCCACTCAAAATGATCCACAGTAGTGGGAAGGTTAGCATCAACCACAATAACAAATCCTAGTTTCAATTTCAAAGCGGAAACATGAAAAACTGGGTGAATACGACTTGTTGACGGCAATTCCAATTTATATGCAACCTGTCCAATATTCTCCAGAATGCGAAAAGGTCCATAAAATCTTGGAGAAAGCTTCGAAAATGACTTATTCACTATGGATGACTGACGATATGGCTGCAAGCAAAGAAAGACCCAATCATGTATTTCAAATTACATTTTGTACAATGGGCATCGACATAATTCTTCATTCGAGTTTGAGCATCCTATAAATGGTTCTTAGGATTTGTGGAGTGTGGTTTCGATCTTGTAAACTTATATCAACAACATGAACATCTGTAAAACTCGGTACATAGACAAAAATTCTTGGCGGGGGTCGACTATATAAAGCTTCAAACGGAGTCATTTTTACTGCAGAGTGATAAGTGGTATTCTACTACCATTCAGACCACGACAACCACTTAGACCGTTTATGAGGTTTCATTCCAGCAAAACAACGAAGATAATACTCCAAAGTACGATTGGTAACCTCAGTTTTCCCATCGATTTGAGGATGATACGCAGAGCTATGACATAATTGAGTATTTTGTAAAGAGGAGAAAGTTTCCCAAAAATTACTCAAAAATATAGGATCACGGTCACTTTAGTGCGAGGCATGCCGTGAAGATGTACAACATCACTAATAAATAAGTCAGGAACAATAACAATAGTATATAGATGTGAAAGAGCGATGAAATGAGCATACTTCAATAGACAATCCGCAACAACCATAATAGAGGTTTTACGGTTAGACGAGGGAAAACCGTCGATAAAATCTATCGAAATATCCAACTATACATTATCAGGAATAGGTAAAGGTTATAGCAGTCCTGGAGGAGCAACAACTTCAGATTTATTATGGGGGCAAACGTCACATTGTGTAATGTATGCTTTAATTGAACTTTTAATACCTTTCCAATAAAAGTTCTGTCGAAAACGCTTGTAAGTACGTAGGAAACCGGAATGACCATCCAGGGGGGTTGTGTGGAACTCTTGAAGAAGCTTAGAACACCATTGAGAAGTAGAAACTACCACTATACAACATTTGTAGCGAAGAGCACCATTTGTATATGAATAATTTGGTTTTGAATCTGGATTTCTATTTAATTCTTCAATAAGGCGACTTAGCTCGTTGTTACATGGCACTCATGAACAATCTCATCTATGCCGAAAAAAATATGGGTAGTAATAGCTAAGAGATGAGGATCAGAAACACGGGATAACGCATCTGCAACCTTATTGGTTGTACCGCTATGGTATATGATCTCATAGTCGTAACCCAATAGTTTGGACAACCATTTTTCTTGTTCTACTGAAGATAACCTTTGTTCTAAAAAATATTTAAGACTGATGATCCTTGAAGATCTTAAAATATCGGCCAAGCAAGTAGGGTCGCCACTTTTGAACTACGGAAACAACAACAAACATTTCTTTGTCGTAGATCGAAAGATATAAATTCTTACCCGATTATGGTTTGCTAAAGAAAGCAATTGGTCTGCCGGACTGCATCAAAACAACTCTTAACTCGTTACCAGAAGCGTCACACTCTGTGACGATTTCTTTCGAAAATTCTGGAAGTGCCAATACCAGAGTAGTGATTAAGGTTGTTTGTAGTTGTTTAAAAGCATCTGTAGCTCTATCCGACCAAGTGAAAGCATTTTGTTTCAGTGGTTGAGTTAAGGAAGCATTTATCTTCCCGTAATTCTTGACAAACTTATGGTAGTAACCTGTAAGACCCAGAAATCCTCAAAGATCTTTAATCAAAAAAGGAATATGCCAGTCGACAATACTATAAATCTTGTCATTCTCAACCGAAACACCATCAGATGAAACTATGTGTCCAAGATAGCCTACGACGGGCTTAGCAAAATCACACTTTGACCCTTTTAAAAAACAATTGATTAGAATGTAATATCTCAAAAACAAGTGTCAAATGGTGAATATGTTCCGAAATATAATTACTGTAAACTAATATGTCGTCAAAAAAAACAAGGAAAAACTGTTAGAGATGAAAATGAATTTGTTAAAATTAAAATAATCTTGATGGGATTGGATCTTAGGATCAAAGAGTCACTAGCCATTGATTTAGGTGGAAATAACAATTCCATTTTCACTCTTTAGTGAATGAAGAACCTTTGGTTAGTCCCACATTCGACAAACCAAGGATGAGTGCTCTCTTTATTACCATAAAATTGGCAACTAAGGGAGGGCCCTTAGGGTTTAGATGCTTTTGTGGTAGGGGGAGGACTAAGGCAATGAGCTAGTGGATTGATGCATGCTTATCACACATGTGCGGTGCGAACCGAAGCACGCATGCGGGTTGCGGGCTTGCGCGTGCTCGACGTGAGCCTGCAAGTGCCCCATCAATACTTAACGGTTTTGTTTTAAATTCTTAAAATAAATTTATTTTACCGTTTTTTCATTAATGGTGATTAATTCGAAATTAATAAAAAATATTTTAATTAATTACAATTAATTCGAGCTCACCTCTCTTCACCTATAAAAGCAGAAGAAATTCTCATTTGAAAAGCACCCCTGTAGCAGCCACTGTCCTGACTACTTTTCCCCTCTTCTCGATTTGATGTGCGCACTGTGTGTTTAAAATTTCTTTATCTTTTCTATTCTATTCGTTGTTAAGGTCACAATGGATTAACCAAGTTGTGCTAACTGAGTTAATAGCGGGCAGTTCTACCCTGGACATGATTTGTCAGTAGGGGTACAGCATCACTCATTATTGAGGTGTACCCGACAAATATCGTGTTAAGGACAATTTGCTGAGCAGGTGGCTCTTCCCGATTGTGTGCTTCAAATTATCAGAGTGGTTCTATTTTTCTGAACGTTAACACAATTCAAGTTTCTGTTTTGTTTATTTTTATTGTTACAGATTTGCGACAACATTCTTAACACGATATTTGATAGTTTGTTAATTCCTTTGTATCAATGGCGAAGACTGATGTTGACAGACCCCAGGAATTTTCTGGAAAGGACTTCAAAAGATGGCAATCAAAAATGCTATTTTTTCTGAGTTTCCATATGCTTGACGAATTGGTTTTGAAGCCGTTTGACGAAACCTTGAATGAACCTGAAAATGAAAGAGAATTAGATAGTTGGAAGAGACAAAATTATATGGCTAAAAATCATATACTGAACTGCCTAGAAGATGTCGTGTATGATTTTTACAATGCAAAAGAAAATTTTAATGCATTTAATTTATGGATTGCATTAGAAGCTAAATATGAAGCAGAAACAGCGGGAAGTAAGAAATTTTTAGTTGCACGATTTTTGGAATATAAAATGGTGAATGATAAATCTGTGGTAGATCAGTTTCTGGAACTTCAACAAATTATTAATGAAATTGTTGCTGAAGGAATGGTGATTGACGAAACATTTCAAGTTTCGGCGGTGATTGAGAAATTACCTAATTCTTGGGCTGAGTACAAGAGAAGACTAAGACATGAAACTGGTGAAATTAGCATGGTGGAACTGGGTAAGAAAATTCAAGTTGAAGAACTGTTGTTCTCAAAAGACAAAAATGTATCTTCTGCAAGAGACATGTCCAACAAAGCCCATGTCAGCGACCACAAATCTTCTGCAAGCCTGGATCACAACAAACGCAAGCCTGGCCCGCAAAGAAAAGGTACTTTTCAAAAACCAAAATCTGCCATTGGTAAAATTAACATGTTATGTGTGTGGTATTTCTGGCCATATGACAATACACTGAAGAAAACGTAAGGATGCTAATTTTAAAAAGCCAAATGCAAATTTAGTTGAAAACAACAGAAATGAGTTTTCTGGCACAGTGTCTGAAGTTAATTTAGTTACCAATGTGAGAGACTGGTGGGTAGACTCTAGAGCTACCAAACATGTCTGCGGAAACAAAGAAATGTTCACCTCCTATCAGACGGTATGGGAAGGAGAAAAACTCTATATGGGTAACTCGTCTGCAGCACAGGTTGCAGGAAAAGGAAAAGTTGGGCTGAAGCTCTCTTCTGGAAAAACTCTCACATTGAATGAAGTTCTACATGTTCCGGACATCTGGAAGAATCTTGTTTCTAGTGGTGTGTTAGATGATAAGGGATTTAAAATTGTAATTGAGTCTGGAAAGTGATTATAACTAAGGGAAAGGACTATGTAGGAAAGGGCTATAAGACTGAGGGATTATACAAATTGAATGTAACCTATGTTGAAATGAACAAAATTGATTCTTCTTATATTTGTGTTTCATTGAATATCTGGCATGGTAGACTTGGTCATGTAAATTATAAATCAATGAACAAATTGGCAAGCATAGGATGCATTCCAAAACTCACTTTGGAAAATGAACATAAATGTGAAATATGTGTATAATCAAAATATGCTAAAAACCCTATAAGAAAAATATTCTCAGAAATTCTAAACCCTTAGAATTATTTCACACAAACCTAGTTGACATGAAAACGGTTCAAACTTGAGGTGGTAAAAAAATTGGTTTGTCACTTTCATAGATGAATGTACTAGGTATTGTCAAATTTATTTACTTAAAGGAAAGGATGATGCCTTAGAAGCCTTTAAAATATATAAATTAGAAGTTGAAAACCAAATGAGTACCACCATTAAAACCGTTAGGTCTGACCGTGGGGGTGAATATATAATCCCTATAGGAGACTTCTGTGCACAACATGGTATCATTCATGAAGTAACTCCTTCTTATTCACCACAATCTAATGGTGTGGATGAACGAAAAAACCGAACCCTTAAGGAGATGATGAATGCCATGTTAATTAGTTCAGGACTACCTGCGAACTTGTGGGAGGAGATGATGAATGCCATGTTAATTAGTTCAGGACTACCTGCGAACTTGTGGGGGGGGCCGTCCTCTCAGCTTGCTATGTCCTGAACAGAGTGCCTTTTAAAGGATCAGACAAATCTTCATATGTGGAAAGGCAAGCAACCCTCTTATGCATACTTCAAAGTGTGGGGGTGTTTGGCTAAGGTTTATATCCCTCCACCTAAGAAGACTAAGATAGGGCCCAAAACCATTGATTTGTGTCTTCCTAGGATATCCCGAACACACCACTGCTTATAGGTTTATGGTTGTGAGTTCTGACAACTCAGAAATTGGTGTGAACACCATTATGGAATCTAGCTGTATTTTTTGAAAATGTGTTTTCGTTGAAATATGAATCTCGCATGATATGTGAAGATCCCCTAGATGTCCCTTCTTCTAGCCATACCTTACCGGTAGAAGAAGATGAACCTGTTTATGAGCCTAGAAGAGGCAAAATACTTAGAGTAGAAAAATCTTTTGGACCAGACTTCATAACCTATTTAGCTGAAACTGATCCACAAACCTATAAAGAGGCCATGACTTCTTCTGAAGCTCCATGGTGGAAAGAATCCACTATTAGCGAAATGGATTCCATTATACAGAATGAGACTTGGGAGATTGTAGATTTACCTCTAGGGTGCAAACCCATAGGTTGTAAATGGATCTTCAAGAGAAAACGTAAAGTAGATGGAACTGTGGAAAAGTATAAAGCTAGACTAGTAGCTAAGGGCTATAAACAAATAGAAGGTGTAGATTTCTTTGACATTTATTCACCTGTCACGAGAATTACGTCCATTAGGATGTTAATTGCTATCGCTGCTATTCATAACTTAGAGATACATCAAATGGATGTAAAAACAACGTTTCTAAATTGTGAATTAGATGAAGAAATATACATGGACCAACCTGAGGGCTTTGTAGTGAAAGGTTGTGAAAACAAAGTGTGTAGACTTAAAAAATCTTTGAATGGCTTGAAACAAGCACCTAAACAATGGCATGAAAAATTTGATCATGTAATGTTCTCTAGTGGTTTTAAAATAAATGAATCTGACAAGTGTGTTTACACTAAAACTGTGAATGATGCCTGTGTGATTGTATGCTTGTATGTTGATGATATGCTTATACTAGGTACAACCATAGATGTAATTAATTCCACTAAGAACATGTTGAATGAGAACTTTGACATGAAAGACTTAGGTCCAACTGATGTAATCCTAGGGATGAAAAATAGAAGGGAGTCTAATGGTTATAGTATTCGTCAATCTCATTACGTTGAGTCTGTTCTTAGAAAATATAACCAGTTTGATAGTAAACCTGCGAGTACCCCATATGATCCTTGTTGTAGACTCAAGAAGAACAAGGGAAATGGAGTTTCGCAACTTGAGTATTCACGTGTCATAGGAAGTCTGATGTATTTAATGAACTGTACGAGACCAGACATTGCCTATGCTGTGAGTAGGTTAAGTAGGTATACTTGTAATCCGGGACAAGAGCATTGGGATGCACTTATCAGAGTGTTAAGGTATCTAAAATACACTTTAAACATTTGCTTAAGTTATGAGAGATACCCTGCAATCCTTGAAGGATATTGTAATGCAAACTCGATAGCAGACTTAAAGGAGTCTAAATCTACGAGTGGATACGTTTTTACTCTAGGTTGTGGATCAGTGTCTTGGAAGAGTTCCAAACAGACCTGTATCGCTCGTTCCATTATGGAATCTGAGTTTATTGCGTTAGATAAAGAAGGAGAGGAAGCCGCTTGGCTAAGATGCTTTTTAGAAGACATTCCTCTCTGGCATAGGCCTGTGCCAGCTATATCTATACATTGTGATAGTCAAGCTGCAATAGCTAATGCTAAAAACAGCAACTATAGCGGAAAATCTATTCATAATCGGAGAAGACACAATTCTCTAAAACAACTAATCTCAACTGGCGTTATTTCTGTTGACTTTGTGAGGTCTAAGGAGAATATCGTGGACCCTTTGACGAAAGGCTTGTCCAAGGAGATAGTAAAGCATCGAGGGGGATGGGGCTTAAGCTCATCAATTAAACTTGCCATGAAGGACACTCAACCTTGCTGACTGGAGATCCCAAGATCAAGGTTTCGAATGAGACAACTAATTTGTGGCGGGTTAAAGGAAACACTATCAAAGAATTCCATTCTCTGTCCCTTCCCTATGGTGTAGACGTGATAGTGGGACTGCATGTGAGGATGACTTATGATTAAGTCTTAATGAGTTCTATAGTTTCAATTTAAGATTGAAGTGAGGTGTAGCAGTAAACACTCTTGATAGAACTCACCTATCTGAATAAGGAAGTGGGCCGCTTCCTATGAGAACTGAGCTGATTCTCTAGAGCATTCTGAGAAACGGGATACGTCCAGGGCCAAAATGGACACAACGACATGAACTTAACAGCACTTTTCAGAGATATCTCGCGTGGAAGCTATTGATGAATTACACCAAACGATGGCAGTTCAAGACATCGCGTTCACTGTCCATCAAGTAGTTCCGGTAATTTCTCACTAACCAAAGGTTCAAGACATTATGGACACCTATTGCTTAAGAGGTATTTCTCGTTTTCTGATTTCTGATTTTATCGCTTTCTTCATTCATGTGGGGGATTGTTAGAGATGAAAATGAATTTGTTAAAATTAAAATAGTCTTGATGGGATTGGATCTTAGGATCAAAGAGTCACTAGCCATTGAATTGGGTGGAAATAACAATTCCATTTTCACTCTTTAGTGAATGAAGAACCTTTGGTTAGTCCCACATTGGACAAACCAAGGATGAGTGCTCTCTTTATTACCACAAAATTGGCAACTAAGGGAGGGCCTTAGGGTTTAGATGCTTTTGTGGTAGGGGGAGGACTAAGGCAATGGGCTAGTGGATTGATGCGTGCTTATCACACATGTGCCGTGCTTCGCACCGAAGCACGCACGCGGGTCGCGGGCTTGCGGAGCTTGCGCGTGCTTGGCGTGTGCCCCATCAATACTTAACGGTTTTGTTTTAAATTCCTAAAATAAATTTATTTTACCATTTTTTCATTAATGGTGATAAATTCGAAATTAATAAAAAATATTTTAATTAATTACAATTAATTCGAGCTCACCTCTCTTCACCTATAAAAGAAGAAGAAATTCTCATTTGAAAAGCACCCCAGTAGCAGCCACTGTCCTGACTACTTTTCCCCTCTTCTCGCTTTGATGTGTGCACTGTGTGTTTAAAATTTCTTTATCTTTTCTATTCTATTCGTTGTTAAGTTCATAGAGGACTAACCAAGTTGTGCTAACTGGGTTAATAACGGGCAGTTCTATCCTGGACATGATTTGTCAGTAGGGGTATATCATCACTCATTATTGAGGTGTACCCGAAAAATATCGTGTAAAGGACAATTTGCTGAGCAGGTGGCTCTGCCCAATTGTGTGCTTCAAATTATCAGAGTGGTTCTATTTTTCTTAACGTTAACACAATTCAAGTTTCTGTTTAGTTTATTTTTATTGTTACAGATTTGCGACAACAAAAACTTACGAAGATAAGGTCGGAAAATATCATTCATCAAACTTTGAAAGTTTCCAAAGCATTAGAGAAACCAGACGGCATTACTAAAAATTTGTAGTGGTTATCATATGTTCGAAAAGCTGTTTTGTGTATATCAGGATCCTGTAGACGAATCTGGTGATAACCCGAACGCATATTCATTTTGGAAAATATTGTTGCACCATACAACTCATCAACTAATTCATCCACCACAGGAATGGGAAATTTTTCCTTTACCTTAACTTTTTTTTAATACCCGATAATCTACACACATACGCCAAGAGCTATCTTTCTTACGTACCAATAAAAATGGGGAAGAATAAGGACTAGAGCTTGGACGTATCAGACCCGTATTTCGCAATTCTGAAACAATCTTCTCAATTTCCTCTTTTTGGAAGTGTGGGTACATATAAGGTCTTATATTTACCGGTGCAGAATTTGGAACCAAAGGAATACGATGGTCATGGGAGCGTACAGACGACAGAGATGTAGGCGAACCAAATATATCGGAGAAACTTAATATCAAGTCCGCAATCTCTGAAGGAACCTGGGAAAGAATTGAGGAACACAATTTTAGCGTTGTCGATAACTGCAACATAATACCTTGTTGTTCCCTACTTATAAATGCTACATAGAAGTATGGTCTAAAAGCATAATTATTGGGGAATTATCACCTACTAATAAACAATCATTAATTACTGCTCTGAACTTCATATGTAGCTTACTGAAATCCCAATTAATATCACCCAAGGTTTGTAACCACTGCACCCCTAGCTATCACAACCACCAACTGCTAAGAGAAAAAAATCAGTAGAGAAGTGATAGCTAGCTTTGTAACCTGACTAGGATATCAGCACATGACCATTTTTACTTTATCTTCTGGTAGTATCCGTATAAAACTACGTCGGATCCTTCCTGATACGAGTTTCAAAAAATCCACCATCCCCTATCATGACTTGCATAACAGTATCATTACATTTATGAGATTAGTCGCATTGTTTGGCAACCATAAGGTGTAAAAAGTTATGAGTAGAACCTGAATCTATAAGAACCGTAATTGGTTGCACCTTGATATTTCCTGTAATGCACATTGTGTTTGGAAACGAAGAGCCCATGAGAGCATAGAGCGAAATTTCAGGTGATGTCCCAACCTCTTTATCATTAACTGTTGCAACTTTTTTGTCATTACCACCACAAAAATCATGGTCAAGCTCAGTAATAGTAACACCTGAAGCACCTTCCAAGTATAATAAACGAGACTTTTCACAAACATGCCAAGCTTATATAACTAATTACAATTAAAACAAAGTCCTTTCTCGCGTTGTTATTTCTACTCTAACTATGATAGACGCTTGACACCTGAAGGTGAGCTATTATTTAGTGAAGGAGTAGTGTTGATAGGTACGAAGGACTTTGGTTGAGAAAAACGTACCAAAGGTTTTGCAAAGTGTGAAACTTCAGTAGCATTAATAGCGTCTTCTTGGTGCAAAGCTAAGTCAAATGCTTCAGAAAGGGTTTTTGGATGAAATAAACGAACACCAACACCAATATCGGCATAAAGTCCGGAAATAAATATACTAATTTGATAATCTTCAGTTAATCCACGCACAAAATTTAGTAATTTCTCAAATTCATGAATGATACCTTTTTGCGCCAACTTTGATAAAGTACTGCAAGGATCAATATGTTTACGAGACCCGAATTGGGAACAAAGTGTACAAGAGAACTGTAAAACCCCTTATCCTAGAGTGGGTGTTAATGTAGTAAAAAGGTTATTTTTTTAAAAATCTATTAATTTTTCTAGTGCATACATATATATACGCATAAATTCTAGGGTTTAGACTTTTTGTTCAAAACCTTAAAAGAAAAGTAGCTGTGTTAAACCTTTTTGAGGAGCGTGTGAAAAAGAATTTTGGAAGAAGAAGGAAATATATTTAATTAAAAGCTAATATTTGATATTGGTAAGAAAGCCATCGTTTTATGAATCAGGTAGGTTTTATATCTCTTATAAGGTTTACAGATAAATCTAGTGGATTTAATGGTTTCTCTTGTTACGGAGTTTAATTTTTACTTTAGCAAAACAGTTGCACAAGTAAGTTTATACTGAAAGAATAGATTATTCCCTTGCCATTTACATTGCTAGATTACCTATTAATACATGAATGCTAACAATGCTAATTATCTAAATGCAGTAACTATATTTTACCTAATTATGATATATATTGTAATATATATCTTTACTATCTTTACAAAGATTAACATGAATTCTAATATATTCTAACACACCCCCTCAGTCAAAGCGGGAGGTTTTCGTACGCTGAGGCTGTCCCGGAAGTCTTCAAATAAAAGTAAAGGAAGACCTTTAGTGAAAATATCTGCAATCTGGTAACGGGATGGGACATGTAGTACACGAACTTCTCCACGAGCAACTTTCTCACGGACAAAGTGAATATCCATTTCGATATGTTTAGTGCGTTGATGTTGAACCGGGTTACCAGATAAATATATATAGCACTAATATTATCATAATAAACCAATGTAGCCTTATGGATCGGACAATGAATCTCGAGAAGAAGATTTCGTAACCAACAGGATTCGAAAACGACATTAGCAACCCCTCGATATTCGGCCTCTGCACTAGAGCGAGACAAAGTGGCTTGTCGTTTCGCGGACCAAGAGATAAGATTATCACCAAGAAACACACAATAACCAGAAGTAGAACGTCGGGTATCTGGACACCCACCCCAATCAGCATCAGTATAAGATACAAGAGTGGTCGTTGTAGAAGGATATAGATGTAGACCGTGATCTAAAGTGCCTTTAAGATATCGGATAATGCGCTTAAGAGAATGCATATGTTCTACCTTTGGGTTGTGCATGAATAAGCAAACTTGTTGTACCGCATAAGAGATGTCTGGTCGTGTAAATGTGAGATACTGTAGTGCGCCGGCAAGACTGCGATAAGACGGCGGATCCTCATACGGTGTACCCGAAATATTGCTACTTAGTTTCTGTTTAGTGTCAACTGGAGTTGAACTAGGATTACAGGAAGACATCCCAGCCCGTTCAATAATTTCCTCAGCATATTTCTTTTGTGATAAAAATAGACCTCCAGAGTGACGAGTAACAGAAATACCCAGAAAATAGCTAAGTGGTCTCAAATCCTTCATAGCGAATTCAGACCCGAGAAGTGTCATGATTGACTTGCGAAGATTGTCTGATGAAGCTGTTAATATAATATCATCCACATACAAAAGGATATAAGCCATATCAGATTCTTTACGATAAATGAATAGGGAATGATCAGACTTGCTATGAGAAAAGCCAAGACTGAACACATAATCTGCAAAACGTTTATACCAAGCACGAGGAGCTTGCTTAAGGCCGTATAACGATTTCTTCAACCTGCAAACATAATTGGGATATGTTGTATCTCGATACCCCATAGGTTGATGCATATACACAGTTTCTTTGAGTTCCCCGTGTAAGAAGGCGTTTTTAACGTCGAGCTGGTGAATGGGCCATGCTTTAGACAACGCAAAGCTAAGAACAGTCCGGATAGTGGCCGGTTTAATTACCGGACTAAACGTTTCACCACAATCGATGCCAACCTGCTGAGTCTTACCGTTACAGACAAGACGAGCTTTATGCCTTTCAAAAGAACCGTCAGAATTTTCTTTATGTCGAAAAATCCACATAGACCGAATTATATTAACATTAGGGGGGCGAGGTACCAACTCCCATGTCCTATTTTTAATAAGAGCAGTATACTCATCATCCATGGCTGGTTTCCAATTCGGGTCATTAAGTGCAGATACTGGATTACGGGGAAGAGGTGATTTTGTAACATGAGTGTGTAAATTGTATTTTGGATGTGGTTTAACAATCCCATGTTGACTTCTAGTAACCGGACGTTGGGCTGGACCTGAGTTGATTGGTACATTAGTGATTGGGTCGGGAATGGGTGGAGATGGAGGCTGTGGTGACGGTGGTTGAGACTGAGGTGATTGTGTTGGGGTTGGAGCTTGGGGCACACATACGGGTTGAGGTATATGTGAGCCGGTTTGTGAGATCAAGTGGTGAATTGTATAAGGAGGTATTCCATCGTCTAAAAATTGATAAGATGACGGAGACATAGTATAGAGCTTTGCAAAGGGAAAAGTTGTTTCGTCAAAAAGAACATGGCGACTGAGTATGATTCTTTTTGAGGATAAATCGTAACACTTATAACCACGATGATTAGGCGGGTAGCCTAGAAAGACACATGGGGTGGAACGGGCTTGTAACTTATGAATCGTCGTGGAAGGAAAGAGAGGAAAACATAAGCACCCGAAGACGCGAAGGTGATCATAGGACGGGATTTTGTGATATAGAAGTTGGGTAGGAGATTGGAATGCTATTAGTTTACTAGGACGGATGTTAAGAAGATATGTAGCCATTTGTAGAGTATGATGCCAAAAGGAGGGTGGTACGGAAGCATGTACAAGTAAGGTCCGAACAATGTTATTAATGGATCGAAGTTTTCTTTCAGCCTTACCATTTTGAGATGAGGTGTGGGGACAAGAAAGACGAAAAGACATACCATTATCTCTACAAAAATCCCAGAAAGGGTTATTATCAAACTCCTTACCATTATCACATTGTATGGTTTTTATTTCCCTGCCAAATTGAGTGTTTATGAGGGCTTTGAAATTTAGGAAAGTGGAAAAAGTTTGAGACTTATTAGATAATGGAAATGTCCATACGAAGTTAGAGTAATCATCAAGAATAACAAGATAATATTTGTGGCCCAAAGAGCTTAAAACAGGAGATGTCCACAGGTCACAATGAATAATATCAAAAGGCATAGAAGTGCATGAATTAGAAGCATGAAAAGGAAGTTTAATATGTTTGCCTAAAGAGCAAGACTGACAAACATGAGATTTACTCGGTTCATTGTATTGAACCAAATTATTTCTGCGAAGTGAGTTTAAAATGGGAGCACCTGGATGACCCAAACGGTCATGCCACAAAGAGGGTGTTAACGAAATAAGAGAGACAGATGACTTTGCTGTGCTGGGACTGGTATTGAGAGGATAGAGATCTCCCTGACTGTTACACCTCAGAAGGAGCATCCCCGTCTGAAAATCCTTTACAGAGAAACCAAAAGGATCAAACTCAACAGAAACTGAATTATCGACTGTAAATTTTCGTACAGATATTAAGTTTTTAATAAGATGGGGAGCATGAAGAACATTTTTCAAGGATAAGGGTGGATTAGGAGGAGACAGTGTAGTATGACCATAACCACGAATTGGAATTGTGTTACCATTGCCAACCATTATCCCACGAGTATTGCTCAGATTAAAGTAAGATGAGAGATTACCTTTCATTGAAGTCATGTGAGAAGTAGCTCCTATGTCCATATACCAGTTTGTATCTGGTGGAGTTAAACCTAGTGTATGCATGGCAGCTTCAATGTCTGTTTGAGATGGTGACTGTGTTGCTACAGAGTATGCTTGCTGAGGTCGTGGACCAAGGATTCCAGGCTGGTGTGGTATAGTAGGTCTGGTCCAAGGAGTAGTTGGGTAAGGACATGGTGGAAAACCCCACGGCATGAAAGGCCATGCCCACTGTTGTCCACGGTGGTGTTGTTTTTGCTGCTGAGTATATCCCCGACCATCAGTGCAACCACTCCAATTGCGTCCACCACCTCTGCCCTTACTATTGCTTCTGGTTCGATTCCGATCTTTGCTGGTACGGGTGAAGGTCTGTTTTCTGTGACCAGAATTTTGATTGTGTTGGTAATCCTCTAAAGAAGAGTTATCATCGGATTCCTTCACAATCATGCCGGCATTTGACGCAGAACTGATCTGTTTTGCTAAGCCAGATTCTTCAAGGATGATCATGGAGCGGGCTTGATAGAATGGCGGAATGGGGTTGCTCTGACGGATAAGTGTTCCGACTCTTTTGTATGCTTCGGTTAATCCAGACACTAGTTGAAGAACAAGTCTGTTGTTGGAAACCGGTGCACCTACATTCATTAGTTGATCTGACAGGACTTTGAGTCGTTGACAGTAAGCGGAGGCATTCGGAAAATCCTTCATATTTATGTGAGAAAATTCCTGTTCAAGTGTAACAGCTCGAGAATTCTTGTTATCTTGAAAGATATCACGCAGACGATTCCAAGCTTTCAGAGCTGTCGAATCTGGTTCAATAATGGTGTGCAGTAAATCATTTGAGATTGTAGCATAAATCCATTGTAACACCGTAGCATCAAGAGTTGACCATAGTTCCTGCTCTTCATCAGTTGTAGGCGTTTTTTCTTTGCCTTTTTCTGGTGGAATGATGTGGTTGATGACTCGGTGAGAGCGTGCATGAATCTTGAATAATTCAGCCCACGTCGTATATTGGACGTTTTCCATCTCAAGAGTGATTGAGATGTGATTTTTGATATTGGAGACAGTGAGGGAAGGATGAAATGATGATTTAGAGGCTGGCATGATAGAAGATGAAGAAGATGAAGAAGAAGAAGAAGGGGAAGAAGAGTCCATTGGCTCTGATACCATGAAAGAATAGATTATTCCCTTGCCATTTACATTGCTAGATTACCTATTAATACATGAATGCTAACAATGCTAATTATCTAAATGCAGTAACTATATTTTGCCTAATTATGATATATATTGTAATATATGTCTTTACTATCTTTACAAAGATTAACATGAATTCTAATATATTCTAACATATACACTTCTTCTTTTCAAATAGTTTTAGTACCTCCTTTCATATTGCATGAGATGTATTGTGTTTGCTTTATTAACAAGGTCCTTGTTATTATAAGGGAATGAGAGATTGGGGTCAAGCCTAGGAAAAGCATTGGTGAAACGACCTCCCTGTTCCGATGGATATTATAAAAAAAATTGACTGTTGATTAGTAGAGAGTTACTACTTGGCCTTAGAAAGTAACCTTTCATTAATGATTCTCTGACTCACACAAGCTTTCTTACTTGAATGGCAAGGTCTAATAATTTAGCCAGGTCAAACATCTTCTTCGTTGTAGGCTCACATCAATTAGCAAGAAGATATTAGCTAGGGCATGTGTACTGTCGTCCATGAATGTAGCATGAGTCTGATTTCATTTGATTGGTTAACATATAGATTGGTTGCATTCGTACCTAGATAAAGGGTCTAGCTCAAAATGTACCTCTAGATCTAATAAATTCCAATCTTGTCTAAATTAAGGATCGCCATCAATCATAGTATCGAATATCATATGATCTAGTGTCCCATTAATTTGGAATTGGTTAAAATTGAAGTTAAGACAATGGGAAATGTCATATGGTGTATATATATATGGTATTGTATTATATAGACTTACACAGTGTTGTGTTAGTTTGGAACATACTTTTAGAATTGTATGATCTAGTACTGTGTTAGTTTAAGATTAGTCAAACTTAATACTATGTCGATGGGATTATATGTTGTATAGAGTACATGGTATTTTATGTATTGAGTCAATTGTGGTCAGGTACTTATTAGCAACCAGTATAATGATGTTTGAATTTTAATTGATTCATTTCTCTTACAGTTGCAATAATGATTGGTACCATAGAAATGGTACTGAGAGTAAGCCAAATTTTTGGTTCTAGTGTTTAAGGAAGGGGATAGATTGTGTGTGCCTGTGACAACATCGCGACCAGATGGGTTGTTAATCATGTTGTGGTATGGTTGATAAGGTAATGCTATGTGAAGATAAATAACAATGTCTTGTTCGATGTTGTGGTTGGCTCGGCTTCCATGAATAAATATGCGATGACCAAGTGGTCGCGTAATATTCTAATATTCCATGGTGTTATTAGAATGAGAGAGTCGATGCGAGCACTTATTACCTAACGCGTTGTTGGTTGATTATGTAGACCGGAAAAACGGCAGATGTGTGTATTACGTACAATTTGATTTAGGTGCTTAACTAGTATTCACGATGTAGTCTGAATTAATAAAGAGAGTGGGATGAGAACGTGCTAGTTTCTGGCTAATTCGTATGGGTAGTTTTGGCGTCTAATTCTATTTTGTGTTTTCACTATATGGTAGCCTGCTTTTTTTTTTTGCAAATTTTGAAGTACTGGTTTCATTAAACCATTTTTACTGTTGATACTAAATGTTATTTTAATTGATTACTTTCAATCTGCATCACCTTTAATTATTTCAATTATGATTCTTAATCTATTGGATCAATCTATGGAGGTTATAAACGTGCGAAAACCTATTTTTAGTTGGGGTGTGACCCAACTTACTATTTTTTTTAAAAATCGTGATAGTGGAGCAGTCTGATCTAGAGTATCTTTCGTTCTGAATAGTTGTGTCCTTCGTTTTTAAGGTGGTTAGCAAAACTATTTTTATTGGTTATCAAACACAGACTTTTATTTATTTTATTTTGTAATTTTTTGGATCGGCCTGCACGTCGAGGATTATTTTTATTTTAAAGATTTTTATTAAGCTTTATAATTATTTATTTATCAACTTCATTAAATAAAATTCATTTATTATTGGATTAATGCGGATGTGCTCCATGCGATAACCCGATCTCCATTGGTTGGCCTGGCGGTTTGAGCGTGTAAAGTGGTCCTTGAGTAAGCCACACTTGGGATTTTAGGGCGGTCGACCTAGAATTCAAAGTGGGGCGATACAAAGTGGTATCAGAGCTCTGGTTACATAAATCCTTGGGAGCGGGTGTAAGGTCTTGTTTGATCACGTAAGCACAATTTCAAGAGCATATTGATTATTTTTCCTTTTATGAAATTATGTGTTGATTGTTCCTAGCTTACCATTCTTAGAGTATGGACGGTGATGGGAACAATTGAATCCGAGGTCGCGGTAGACCTAGAAGTACTAATGCTCGAGGCCGTGTTCGGGGAGGTGGTAGGGGAGAGAACTTAACTGAGACATCTAAGGAAGAAAGTAATATTGGTCATGGAACTCGTAGCATTGGGAATGAGACTAGGTCGGCTAGTAGGACTAGGACCACAAGTATCTCTAGATCGATTCGTGTTGAAGGAGGTGAAGCTGGACCTCAGGTTATAACCTTAGAGGCTATCCTGACAATGATGAATGTTGCAATCACGACAACATTAGATCAGAAACTTGTGCCTCGTAGAGGTGATGATAATGTAATACCTCCGACTAGGAATGAACCATTGCATGAAGAGAGACAAAAAAATGGGAAGTCTTGGGTTCAGTACTATTAAGAATTTTTGAAGATGATGCCTTCTACATTCTCAGGAAATGGAGGACTAACTGAAGCACAACAGTGGTGTGGCCGAGTGGATAAGATATTAGCTCAGTTCGATTATTCAGGGGAATTTAAGCAAATAATGGTTGTGTTCCAACTGGAGGAGAATACTACCACCTGGTAGGAATCCATGTCCAGAAAAATTGATACCATGGAATGTCATTGGGTGATATTCAAATAAATGTTCCTTGAACATTATTTCCCTCTTCTCGAACGCCAGGAAATGATTAGGCAATTTGAACAACTAAATCAAAGAGAGGATCAGACAATTGTAGAGTATGAGTGTGAATTTGATTCTTTGTCGTTGTTTGATGCTTATCTTATCCCTACAGAGACGAATAGGATTTCAAGATTTTTGATTGGGTTAAATGGTGGGATTACTCGTCAACAACCTAGTTTCGACACCTATGCAAAGGTCGTGAATTTTGCTAGGCACATTGCTTGAGGATCCAAGAGGCTAGAAAAAAGAAAGTAGAATGTAAGAGAAATGAGAGATCTAATGATTTTGGAAGGAATAACTGAAAGAATCCACGAGCAGACGAGCAGATCACTAACCATATAGCAGTAACTCAAGCACCTCATCCACTAAGAACCGAGGGAAATGAGAAACCTTATATTTTTAGAGGGAATTGTTACACTTGCGGCAAACAAGGACATAAATCTCCGGATTTTCCAAATAAAATTAGACTCGGAGTTGAGAATATTGGGAAGCGTCGTGAAGTACCACCATGCCGGGAACAACCTCGATTGAATGTTTTATTTCCTCAAGGTGGTAATGAACATATAGTCGTGACTCGTTATGGAAGGTATTTTTTTAACCCACCTATTTTTATGTTGATGAGTGTTGATTGTTTTGTGCTTGTGTGGTTGGCTCGAATTCTATAAGTTATTAATGCGATGACCGAGGGGTCGCATATGTGTTGCTTTACATGGGAAAATGCAATGACCAAGGGGATGCATTTTTATTGCTTAGATGGTTATATACTTTGGAAATGTCGATGCAAATATTTAGTATGCTAATGCATGATTAGCTACTAATTGGACAACATTATAGCACTTTGTGAATCCAAAACGTAAGCGTGGTTCGATTCCGAGAACGGAATCTTCTTTTAAGGGGGGAGACTGTAAAACCCCTTATCCTAGAGTGGGTGTTAATGTAGTAAAAAGGTTATTTTTGGTTGTTAATTTTTTTAGTGCATGTATATACGCATAAATCCTAGGGTTTAGAATTTTTCTTCAAAACCTTAAAAGAAAAGTAGCCGTGATAAACCTTTTTGAGGAGCGTGTGAAAAGGAGTTTGGAAGAAGAAGAAGAAGGAGAAGAAGAAGGGACTAGATTGATTAAAAAATAATATTTAATATTGGTACGAAAGTCATCGTTTGCAAATCATGTAGGTTTTCTATCTCTTATAAGGTTTATAAATGAATCTAGTGGAGTTAATGGTTTCTCTTGTTATGGAGTTTAATTTTTTGTTTTAGCAAAACAGTTGCACAAGTAAGTCTGTACACTTCTTCTTTTCAAATAGTTTTAGTACTTCGTTCCTAACTGTGTGAGATGTATTGTGTTTGCTTTATTAACAAGATCCTTGTTATTATAAGGGAATGGGAGATTGAGGTCAAGCCTAGGAAAAACATTGGTGAAGGGACCTCCCTGTTCCAATGGATATCGTAAAAAAAAAAAATGTTGATCAGTAGAGAGTTACTACTTGGCCTTAGAAAGTAACCTTTCATTAATGATTCTCTGACTCACACAAGCTTTCTTACTCGATGTTGGTTCTGCAACAATGGAAAACACTAAACAGAAGAAATTTGTTAAGGTTAGGAAATCTCTGATGATGCACACACAATGGACAGAGCCACCTGCTCAGCAAATTGTCCTTAACACAATAGTCTTCGGGTACTCCTCAAGAATGAGAGATGCTATAACCCAACAGAGGAGATGTGTCCAGGATAGAACTGCCCGTTATGATTAGTATAAGCACAATACCAATCACCCTCAAGAACTTAACAGCAAGATAGAAGTGGAAGAGAAATAAACAAGCAATGCACAAAACAAAGCAAGAAGATGGGAAAAGAAGATAGGATAGTAGCTGCTTCTGGAGTGAATTTTAATGGATAAATTCGTTTTCTTTTTATAGGTAGAAGAAGAAGAGAATGTGGCAATAATCATGGACAATAAGTTTGAAAATTAATTCCACGCATTAATCATGTAGATAATGGTTAAAACGGATATAAAAATAATTCTCTCCTAAAGACTCGCCGTGTCATACGCCCCATAATTAAAACAAGATTTGATTTAGTCAAAAAACCGTTTCAAAAAACGTAAGTCTTGGTTGGTCCGCAGCCTCAGCTACGCCCGCAACACAAACTCAGACCCGCAGCAGCAGCCACGGTCACACCCGCACTCACACCCACAGCCGCAGCCGCAAGTCCGCAAGCGCTCAAGCACGCAAGCCGCAAGCGTGCGTGCTTCGGTGCAAAGCACCGCACATGTGTGAAAAGTATGTGTGCACCAACTAGCTCATTGCTTTAGTCCTCCCCCAACCACAAAAGCTTATAAACCCTAAGGGCCCTCCCTTAGTTGCAATTTTTATGGTAATAAGGAGAGAACTCATCTTGAGTCTCTCCAATGTGGGACTAAAGGTTCTTCATTCACAATAGTGAAAAATGATCTATTCACCCTTAGTGACATCTAGGTCCTAAGGTCCATTCCTACAAAGACTAAAATTCATTTTAAAGTTCATTTTTCTCCAACAATCCCCTACATGAATGAAAACCCGATAAAAATCAGAAATCAGAAAGCGAGAAATACCTCTTAGGCAATAGGTGTTAAAGGTCTTGAACCTTTGCTTAGTAAGAAATTACCGGAACTACTTGAAGGACAGTGAACGCGATGTCTTGAACTGCCATCGTTTGGTGTAGTTCATCAATAACTTCCACGCGTGATATCTCTCTAGGTGTTGTTAAGTTCTTGCTGTTGCATCCATTTTGGCCCTCACTAGTACAAATTTGGGCTTTCGTGACAGTTCAAAATCCATAATCATGACAGTTCAAGAAATACATGTCACAAAAGATTAAGCTACGAGATATACGCGACAGTTTCTTATAAAAACTCAAACTAATAATGGTACAAAATTGTAACACTTTATTAACTGTTACTTAATAATTATACCATGACAGTTTTTGTAGAAAACTGTTAGTGTATATTCATGTATAATAACAGTTATAAACTGTTATGATTCTTAAGCTATAGCAACTGTTTTATATAAGAACTGTTATAGAAGTGTATAACTATAGATGACAGTTTCTTTCAATTAAATTCATTTTCATTTATAGTGACAGTTCTAATCAAAAACAGTTATTATTCATAGCTATAGTTAGTTTTAATTCTTAGTTATTTTTTCTGAAGAGTGGGCTAGCTGTTCTATCACCCCACTCCGTTAACATAAAACAAAAGAAGAAGGAAAAATATCTCTCCTTCCTCCTCGAATCTCAACCTCAGAGAAACACCATCACCACCATTACTGCCCTCCTCCACCACCATGTGTCATAAAGATGATAATGATCAGAGTTTATAGACGATAATTGAAAATCCAAACATCTCGGTCTACGATTTCAAAACCCTAATCTCAATTCTTTTGTACCCATTGATTTTTTCACCCTTTTCTTCAATTTCATGCCCTAATTTCTTCTTTCTTTTCTGATGCCTTCTTCAATTGTCAGCAACACCACCCTCCTTCTGTTCTCTTTACTTTCACTACAACTTCTATCCTCCTCCATCACCACTAACAACTGGAATTTAAATTGGTATGAATTTAAGTTGGAATTGTCAAAATTGGTCTTCATACCAACTTCAATTTCAACTCATACGAATTTCGTTTTAAAGGATAAATTACATCGTTTTAAAGGAAATTTGGATCAAGTTTACTGGTAGGTTTTCCTTCCCTGTGTGTATTATTTTAAATCGTTTCAAATGATTCTTTTAACCGTTTTGATTATTTCATTAAATGTATAATTAGTTTTAGATGTTTTATGGGTTTGATAATTTTAGTTGGATTTCAATTATGAATTGGACAGTTGAATTTCAGTTGAAACCTAGAAACTCAAATCCCCTGATTTTCAGTTTTGGGTATGAGTTTAATTTATTCTTAATTCTAATATTAAAAGACTATATCTATGAATATTATCTGTTTATGTAAATTCCTAAAATACAATTGTGTAATTTTAGTTTGTGAACTCATTTTTAATTTTAAAATCTTCTGTTAACAAGTAAGTTGATCTTTAATGGTTTAGTTTCATATTTTGGTGGTTGTTTAAAACATGTTTTGAGTTTATTCTTATGCAGGGGATAAATTGGAGGATGTCATAAGTGCATATGCAATTCAAAGAATAACTTTAGCAATGGGTATCTCATAATCTAAAACATTATTGCATTCATCGTTCTCTTTCTAATTTGGTCTGTGCTCATTTTGGGGTTCCTAATGTGCTACTACCCAAATGCATAATATATATCTATGAGTTGATTAATTGCTATTGTAGAATTCTTATGCAAACAAATGTATTTAAGCATAAGGTTGTTAAGTATGGAGATTGATGAACTAATTGATTTTGTCTATGCAGAGTAGCTGTAGAGTTTCCATTGATGGTAAGGATTCGATTGGTATAGCTCTCTCACATGGATGGAACCATGATATTTCCAATGATAAGTTTCATGTGTCCAATAACTTGCATCAATTCTGATCCCATGTTTTTCTTAAAAGGATGGTTGTTGGTCTAATTGTATTTTGGCTTTCTCTTCTGCAGTTTGGCCTCTTTGATTTTGGACTTTTGTGGTGCTCCATATTATATATTATTTAAAGTTTCTTGTTTTGACTAATTTTTCTAGTAGGAAATCTTATAAACTAATTTTCATGCTCTCACTTAGGGTTTTGAGGAGGCTTTAGTTGACCGCATCTGTCTTATGCTCTGAATTAGTTAACTTTTAATTTCAGATTGCTTGGTGTTTGATTTCCCTTAATTGATTCACAAAATGTCTGATTACTCTGTCTCAGGTTTTAGCACTGTTAGACTTCAAGAAGTTAGCCTATTGGAAACAACTTATTGGGTTCTAGTTTTGCACTTGAATTTTTGGTCGGTTCTGTAGATTGCAGGTTGGATGTTGATGTAATGATGAATATGTTTTCCCTTCTGTATTTTGGCTTTTTGGGGAAAAAAGTTTCTTGTTTTGTCTCACTTTGTCTATTTAACATGAAAAACACTATCGCTTCGGTTATCCCGATTGTTATGCTGGATTTTTATATATATGTAATGCTAGAGTTTAACAATTATATTAGTTTGTATTACCATGTATTATCTTCTTTTTTTTTCTCCTTTTTGGGGTAGCAGGAACTCGTAGGACTTGGTTGTTATGTTCTCTCTCAGGGATCTAACAAAGCTTTGGTCGACAACAACTTTCAGCTTAGGGTATGTGTTTTTTTAACTCTTGCTTTCAGTTTAGTTAGTTGTTACCTTTCCCTAAATTGATCTGCAGAATGTCTTATTTTCTTTGTACAAGTTTTAGTATTGTAAGACTTCATGGAGCTTGCCAACTGGAAACAACATAACGGGTCCTATTTTTCTTGATTTTTTAGATTGCTCTGTCGGTTGAAGGATATCTATTGATCAACAGTGTAACGATGATGGTATTTTATGGTGATCTATATTTTGTGTTCTTTTCAAGTTTTTTGTATTGGCTCGTTTGGTCTATTCATCATTTAGAAGCAAATACCATCGTTAACCCGATTGCCATGCTGTTTTTTTTGTTGTTCTGGCGGTTTCAGGATTGTTTTTCCTTCTAAGGATTAGCGTTCGGGAAAGCATATCTATAGCTGACTTATTGACTGCTTTTAAAATTCTATGGTGTTTTATATTTTATATTCTTTAAAGATTTTTTTTCTTGCTCCTTTTGTCTTACAGGAACTTGTTTTTTTATGCTGTCACTCTGGTTAGGGATTTGATGTGGCTTTGGTGGAAATCATCTATCTTATGGTCTGAATTAGTTAACTTTTACTTTCAGATTACTTTGGTGGTTGATATCTCTTAATTGATTTGTGGAATGTGTGATTTCTTTCTTTTTTACGTTTTAGGATTGTTAGACTTCAAGGAGCTAGCCAACTGGAAACGACCTACTGGGTTTTAGTTTTCCAATTTGAATATTAGTGTTGGTTCTGCTGGTTGCAGAATGATTATTTCATTTTCCTTTCTACAGTTTTGAATGGTCGCAATTATGCGCCTTCATTCTTGACCAGGGAAAATATCGTACAAGATTTCCTAAAGAATCTTTATGCATATTCGGTTCTCCTTCTTTAACAATTTATAAAACTGCGTTTGCAGGTTTAAGAACTAGAATAGATGTTGGGGCTATAAGTGGTGAAAGTGGAGAACCACATTACTTCCTTAATGTTGCTGACGTTCACCTGTAAGGTCACCATCAGCTATGTCATTGGTGCATTGAGGAATTCTGTAGGAGTGCAAAGGTTCTATATTATGCATCTGAGGTACAAACAATTTTGGAACCTTTGCTATGTCATTGGTGCATTGAGGGGCTTCATGAGGCACAGTAATCAGGACCTCAGGATCAAGGTCAGACTATGATGCTTTAAAATTAACTATTTACACATGGAACTTTCTAGTGCTTTAATGTCATTGTTTTGACTGTAAGATATTATCAAATGCATTTAATGCTTTGAACATTCTAGGTCAATGTAGGCGACTGGGAATAATACCTATTGCAGACTCGTGTAATGGAAATCTTGAGGTAGTTATATATCGCTAACCTAATTATCCTTCACAAATTTCTCAACCATTTTACTTCCTGTTGTATCTTACTTGTCCGTCAATATCCCTTGTTTGTTTAACTGAAGAGGACCTTGGATCTAACATTTTATACCACAATTACACTTTATGTTGAGAGAGCATTTTTTCTGGAATTTCATATATGCTGATGACTTATAGGTATCATTATTCTGTTTTAAAGGTTAATAGGGATCCTAGATCCAATGAGATGCAAAAGATGCGTCAGCAACTCGAATGTTTGCAAGCAGAAATACTTACTCGTAGTGCAAGAGTTTCATCCGAAGAAGTTCAGGTACTATAATTGACCTTGATACACATATTCCCTGTGCCAAAACTATAAGTTCGCTATCACGAGATTTTTCCTTGCAATAGAGAGAACTTTGGTTGTTCTGAGCACCATCAGTATTATGAATACTTTGATTCAAATCAATATTTTTTTTTACTATAGAACATTTGTTTTAAAATTGCAAGCTTAGTCGTTTATATTAAGAGAATATAGTTTCCGACTTCCTCAGGTGACAATTCAAAAGATGATGATGAAGAGGTAGCAAAGGAGTGGCAGCATACACTTCTCCAAAATACCATGGACAAAGAATAAAATGAGTTAAATAAACGTCTGGAACAAAAAGAGGTATTTTATATGGTTTATGAAATGTTAAAGTTTCATATTTGTTTCTCTATTTAGAGAAAAACTGGTCAATGTCTAAACTCTAGTGAGATAGTAAATTTTTTCACGTCTCTGAATATCAACCTAATTATATGAAACCTCTGTGAGGAGTTTCAAGAAATGTTTATTATATCCTTAAGTTCGCTTTTATGTATCTGCAGTCGGAGATGAAACTGTTTGGAGGTTTTGATGTTGTGGCACTGAATCAGCTCAATTCTCATAGGAAGCGGCCCACTTCCTCATTCAGATAGGTGAGTTCTATCAAGAGTGTTTACTGCTACACCCCACTTCAATCTTAAATTGAAACTATAAAACTCATTAAGACTTAATAAAAAGTCATCCTCACATGCAGTCACACTATCACTTCTACACCATAGGGACGGGACAGAAAATGAAATTCTCTGATAGTGTTTCCTTTAACCCACCACAAATTAGTTGTCTCATTCGAAACCTTGATCTTGGGATCTCCAGTCAGCAAGGTTGAGTATCCTTCATGGCAAGTTTAATTGATGAGCTTAAGCCCCATCCCCCTTGATGCATTATTAACTATATCCTTGGACAAACCTTTCGTCAAAGGGTCCGCGATATTCTCCTTATACCTCACAAAGTCAACAGAAATAACGCCAGTTGAGATTAGTTGTTTTAAGGAATTATGTCTTCTACGAATATGTATAGACTTCCCATTATAGTTGCTGTTTTTAGCATTAGCTATTGCAGCTTGACTATCACAATGTATAAATATAGCTGGCACAGGCCTATGCCAAAGAGGAATTTCTTTTTAAAAGCATCTTAGCCAAGCAGCTTACTCTCCTGCTTTATCTAACACAATAAACTCTGATTCCATAGTGGATCGAGCTATACATGTTCGTTTGGAACTCTTCCAAGATACAGACCCGCACGCTAGAGTGAAAACATATCCACTAGTAGACTTAGACTCCTATGAGTCTGATATCCAGTTTGTGTCACAAAATCCTTCAAGGACCGCAAGGTATCTCTCATAAATTAAACAAAAGTTTAAAGTGTACCTTAAGTACATTAACACTCTAATAAGTGCATCCCAATGCTCCTGTCCCGGATTACATGTATACCTACTCACAGCATAAGCAATGTCTGGTCTAGTATAATTCATCAAATATATCAGACTTCCTATAACACGTGAATATTCAAGTTGCGAAATTCCATTCCCCCTTTTCTTTTTGAGTCTACAACAAGGATCATAAGGAGTACAAGCAGGTTTACAATCAAACTGGTTATATTTTCTAAGCACAATTCTATATAATGAGATTGACTAAGACTATATCCATTAGAATTTCTTTTAATCTTCATCCCTAATATTACATCAGCGGGGCCTAAGTCTTTCATGTCAAAGTTCTCATTTAGCATGCTCTTAGTGGAAATAATTACATCCATGTTTGTACCAAGTATAAGCATATCATCAACATACAAGCATACAATCACACAGTCATCATTCACAAGTTTAGTATAAACACACTTGTCAGATTCATTTATTTTAAAACCACTAGAAATCATGACATGATCAAATTTTGCATGCCATTGTTTAGGTGCTTGTTTCAAACCATACAAATATTTTTTCAGCTTACAAACTTTGTTTTCACAACCTTTCACTACAAAGCCCTCAGGTTGGTCCATATAAATTTCTTCATCCAATTCACCATTTAGAAAAGCTGTTTTTACATCCATTTGATGTATATATAAGTTATGAATGGCAACAATCGCAATTAACATCCTAATGGAAGTAATTCTCGTAACAGGTGAATAAGTATCAAAGAAATCTACACCTTCTATTTGTTTATAGCCTTTAGCTACTAGTCTAGCTTTGTATTTTTCCAAAGTTCCATCTACTTTACGTTTCCTTTTGAAGATCCATTTACAACCTATGGGTTTACACCCTAGAGGTAAATCTACAATCTCCCAAGTATCATTTTGTATAATGGAATCCATTTCACTAATGGTAGATTCTTTCCACCATGGAGCTTCACAAGAAGTCATGGCTTCTCTATAAGTCTGTGGATCAGTCTCAGCTAGGCATGTTATGAAGTCTGGCCCAAAAGATTTTTCAGTTCTAAGTCTTTTACCTCTTCTAGGCTCAAATTCATCTTCCTCTAAAGGTGATGTCTGACTAGTGGAAGGAACGTCTAGGGGATCAACACATATCATGCGAGATTCAGATTTCAAAGGAAAAACATTTTCAAAAAACACAGCATCCCTAGATTCCATAATAGTATTCACACTAATTTCATAAATTTCAAAACTTACAACCATAAATCTATATGCAGTAGTATGTTCAGGATACCCTATGAAGATACAGTAAACAGTTTTGGGTCCTATCTTGGTCATCTTAGGTGGAGGAATGGACACCTTATCCAAACACCCCCACACTTTAAAGTATGCATAAGAAGGTTGTCTACCTTTCCATAACTCATATGAAGTTTTTTATGATCCTTTAAAGGGTACTCTGTTCAAGACATAGCAAGCTGAGAGGACGGCCTCCCCCCACAAGTTTGCACGTAGTCCTGAACTAATTAAAATGGCATTCATCATCTCCTTAAGGGTTTGGTTTTTCCATTCAGCCACACCATTAGATTGTGGTGAATAAGGAGGGGTTACTTCATGTATGATGCCATGTTCTATGTAAAAGTCTCCTATAGGGATTACATACTCACCATCTCGATCAGACCTAACCGTTTTAATGGTAGCATTCATTTGGTTTTCAACTTCTAGTTTATATATTTTAAAGGCTTCTAAGGCATCATCCTTTCCCTTAAGTAAATGTATGTGATAATACCTCGTACAGTCATCTATGAAGGTGACAAACCATTTCTTACCACCTCTAGTTTGGACTGATTTCATGTCAACTAGGTCTGAGTGAATTAATTCTAAGTGTTTAGAATTTCTCTGAATAATTTTTCGATAAGATTTCTTAGCATATGTTGATTCAACACATATTTCACATTTATGTTCATTTTCCAATGTAAATTTGGGAATGCAGCCTATGCTAGTCAGTTTATTCATTGACTTATAGTTTACATGACCAAGTCTACCATGCCAAACATTCAATGACACACAGGCATAAGCAAAAGAATCAAATTTATTCATTTCAACATAGGTTACATTAAGTTTGTAAAGACCCTCAGTCTTATAGCCCTTTCCTATATAATCCTTACCCTTAGTGACAATAATTTTCCCAGATTCAAAATACAAGTTTAAAACCCTTATCATCTAAAACACCACAAGATAAAAGATTTTTGCTGATGTCCGGAACATGAAGAACTTCATTCAATGTGAGAGTTTTTCCAGAAGTGAGCTTTAGCCCAACCTTGCCTTTTCCCGCAACCTGTGATGCGGACGAGTTACCCATGTAGAGTTTTTCTCCTTCCCCTACCTTCTGATAGGAGGTGAACATATCTTTGTTTCCGCAGACATGCTTGGTAGCACCAGAGTCTACTCACCAGTCTCTCACATTGGTTACCAAATTGACTTCAGACACCGTGCCAGAAAACTCGTTCTTGTTGTTCTCAACCAAATTAACATTGTTTTTCTTGCTATTAAAATCCTTACGTTTTCTACAATGCATTGTCATATGGCCAGGAAGTCCGCAAACATAACAAGCACCTTTAATTTTACCAATGCCAGATTTGGGTTTCGAAAATATACCTTTCTTGTGCGGACCAGGTTTGCGGTTGCTACGGTCCAGGCTTGCGGAAGACTTGTGTTCAGTTACATGAGCTCTGTTGGACACGTCCCTTGCGGAAGATACGTTTTTGTCTTTTGAACACAACAATTCTTCCACTTGAATCTTCTTACCCAATTCAACCATACCGACTTCACCAGTTTCATGTCTCAATCTTAGTTTGTAATCATACCATGAAGAAGGTAATCTTCTCAATCACCGCAGACACTTGAAACGTTTCATCAATCACCATACCTTCAGCAATAATTTCATTAATAATGCGATGAAGTTCAAGGAATTGATCAACTACAGATTTATCATTAGACATTTTGTATTCCAGGAGCCTAGCAACCAAAAATTTCTTGCTTCCAGCCGTTTCCGCTTGATATTTTGCTTCTAAGGCAGCCCATAAATCATAAGCAGAAAAGTTCTCTTTGGCATTATAGAAATCATACAATGCATCTTCTAAACAATTAAGAATATGATTCTTTGCCATATAGTTCTGTCTACCCCAACTCTCCAACTCTTTTTCATTTCCAGCATCATTCAAACTATCATCGAAGGATTTCAGAACTAGTTCATCTAACATAAGGAAACTCAGAAAGAAGAGCATCTTGGATTGCCATCTTTTGAAATCTTTGCCACTGAATTTTTCTGGTCTGTCTACATCATTCTTACCCATTGTTACAGAAGAAATTGATATTGTGTTAAGATTGTTGGTTCTGCAACAATGGAAAACACTAAACAGAAGAAATTCGTTTAAGGTTTGGAAATCTCTGATGATGCACACACAATGGATAGAGCCACATGCTCAGCAAATTGTCCTTAACACAACAGTCCTCGGGTACTCCTCAGTAATGAGAGATGCTATAACCCAACAGAGGAGATGTGTCTAGGATATAACTGCCCGTTATGATTAGTATAAGCACAATACTAATCACCCTCAAGAACTTAACAGCAAGATAGAAGTGGAAGGGAAATAAACAAGCAATGCGCAAAACAAAGCAAGAAAAGGGGAAAAGAAGATAGGATAGTAGCTGCTTCTGGAATGAATTTTAACGGAGAAATTCGTTTTCTTTTCATAGGTAGAAGAAAAAAGAATGTGGCAATAATCACGGAAATTAAGTTTGAAAATTAATTCCATGCATTAATCATGGAGATAATGGTTAAAACGGATATAAAACGGTTAAAAATAATTCTCTCCTAAAGACTCGCCGGGTCATACGCCCCATAATTAAAACAAGATTTGAATTAGTCAAAAAACGTAAGTCTTGGTTGGTCCGCAGCCTCAGCTACGCCCGCAACACACACTCAGACTCGCAGCAGCAGCCACGGTCACACTCGCACTCGCACCCGCACCCACACCCACAGCCGTAAGTCCGCAAGCTACGCAAGCCGCAAGCGTGCGTGCTTCGCACATGTGTGAAAAGCATGTGTGCACCAACTAGCTCATTGCCTTAGTCCTCCCCTAACAAAATCTTCTAAACCTTAAGGGCCCTCCCTTAGTTGCAATTTTTGTGGTAATAAGGAGAGAACTCATCTCTAGTCTCTCCAATGTGGGACTAAAGGTTCTTCATTCACAATAGTGAAAAATGAGCTATTCACCCTTAGTAACATCTAGGTCCTAAGGTCCATTCCCACCAAGACTAAAATTCATTTTTCTCCAACACTCGAATGGCAAGGTCTAATAATTTAGCCAGGTCAAACTTCTTCTTCGATGTAGGCTCACATCAATTAGCAAGAAGATACTAGCTAGGGCATGTGTACTGTCAACCATGAATGTAGCATGAGTCTGATTTCATTTGATTGGTTAACATATAGATTGGTTGCAGTCGTACCTAGATAAAGGGTTTAGCTCAAAGTGTACCTCTAGATCTAATAAATTCCAATCTTATCTAAATTAAGGATCGCCATCAATCATAGTATCGAATATCATATGATCTAGTGTTCCATTAATTTGGAATTGGTTAAAATTGAAGTTAAGACAATGGGAAATGTCATATGATATATATATATATATATATATATATATATATATATATATATATATGGTATTGTATTATATAGACTTACATAGTATTGTGTTAGTTTGGAATCATACTTTTAGAATTGTATGATCTAGTACTGTGTTAGTTTGAGATTAGTCAAACTTAATACCATGTCAATGGGATTATATGTTGTATAGAGTACATGGTATTTTATGTATTGAGTCAATTGTGGTCAGGTACTTATTAGCAACCAGTCTAATGATGTTTGAATTTTAAGATTCATTTCTCTTAATCGAGATGTGCTTGAGTTTTTAATATGAAGTTTCATTAGGAGCCTTATACAGTTGTAATAATGATTGGTACCATGGAAATGGTATTGCCAAATAATATAAATTTTTGGTTTTATTGTTTAAGGAACCAAGGGGATAGATTATGTGTGCCTGTGACAACGTCGCGACCAGATGGGTCGTTGGTCATGTTGTGGTATGGTTGATAAGGTAATGTTATGTGAAAATAAATAATAATGTCTTATTTGATATCGTGGTTAGCTCGGCTTCTATGAATTAAATTGCAATGACCGAGGGGTCGCATAATATTCCAAAGTGTTATATGAATTAAATTGCAATGACCGAGGGGTCGCATAATATTCCAAAGTGTTATATGAATTAAATTGCAATGACCGAGGGGTCGCATAATATTCCAAAGTGTTATTGGAATGGAAGAGTCGATGCGAGCACCTATTACCTAACGCATTGTTGTTTGATTAAGTGGACCGAAAAAACGACAGATGTGTGTATTACGTACAGTTTGATTTAAGTGCTTAACTAGTATTCACGATGTAGTCTGAATTAATAAAGAGAGTGAGATGAGAACGTGCTAGTTTCTGGCTAATTCGTATGGGTAGTTTTGGCGTCTAATTCTATTTTTTGTTTCACTATATGATAGCCTGTTCTTTTTTTGTAAATTTTGAAGTACTGGTTTCATTAAACCATTTTTATTGTTGATACTAAATGTTATTTAAATTGATTACTTTCAATCTGCATCACCTTTAATTATTTCAAATATGATTCTTAAACTATTGGATCAATCTATCGAGGTTATAAGCGCGCGAAAATCTAGTTTTAGTTGGGGTCTGACCCAACTTACTATTTTTTCAAAAAATCATGATAATGGAGTAGTCTGATCTAGAGTATCTTTCACTCTGAATAGTTGTGTTCTTCGTTTTCAAAGGTGGTTAGCAAAACTATTTTTATTGGTTATCAAACACACTTTTATTTATTTTATTTTATAATTTTTTGGACCGGCCTGCACGTCGAGGATTATTTTTGTTTTAAAGATTTTTATTAAGCTTTATAATTATTTATTTATCAACTTCATTAAATAAAATTTATTTATTATTGGATTAATGTGAATGTGCTCCATGCGATAACCCGATCTTCATTTTTTGGTACGACGATTTGAGTGTGTAAAGTGGTCCATGAGTAAGCCACACTTAGGATTTTAAGGCGGCCGACCTAGTATTCAAAGTGGGGCGTTACAAGAACTGCTTCCATGTTAGTTCCCCTAGAGATTCCTCGATCCATCAATACCAAGAATTCGCATCACCACTGAGATGAACAACAACCAATGGTACCTTTTGAGCTTCAATTACGCCATGTAGTGTATAGTACTGTTCGGCCTTAAAAACCCAGCCTCAGGATCATCTCCGTCAAATATTGGAAACTTCAAACTAATAGGACCTGCTCGAATAAGTGAACCATTCCCAACTTCACAATGAATGGGTATATTATTAGGCCCAGGAACTTGTCGTTGAAGAATAATTGCAAGAGTATTCGTATCCTGTTGAAATGTTGTACGCGATTATTTTAACTCTATAAGGATGGACTCGAATTTTGTATTAGAAGCTAACCGATCTTCTTGCATCCCTGTAAGTATTGTTTCCAATTTTTATGTAAGAACTTGAACATGCTTGCTCAATTCTTAAACTGTCATTTGCAGGATCACTTTTTTTTTTTGCTTAGAACTATTGATACCTAACCTGCTCTGATGCCAGATGATATGATCTTATACCGATTACAAAGAATCATAATACTAACTTTGATCAATTGATTGAAGATCAACCACTTAAATTCTTTGAATTGGGGATTAGCCACCAAAATTAAATAAACTTAACAGATTGAATTAGAACTGATTGCCTTATATAGTTCCTAGACAAGAATATATATATATATAATGGACTTCTAAAACAAGCATAAATTTAAATAAAGAACCATCTATCTTAAGAAATTAACAGAGAACTCAAATAGATAATTAACTGTAAGGAAATAAAGGAACCAATACTACTGCGGCCCATCACGATCGGAACCTCTCTCAATTCGCTGCAAACTCAAATCACAAACCCAATCACTTCAACAACGATTCACGATGTTTTTGGGGTAAAAGTGATAGAGTAGTGTGAAAGTCTAGTTTTATCCACAACAGGCCCAATTCCCCATAAGGGAGAGAAAAAGTCATTGTTTCATGGTATGCAAGATATGATTGACCTCGCCATCATGTTATACGCATCAACCAAATGTGTCTAGTTGATTAGAGCATGAAACATCTAGAAAGTAAATTGACACCTAGTCGTATCCGTAGGTTGTCGTCTTATTGGAACTATGTATGAATCGTCTAGAATCTCATGTGCACCAATTTTATCTTGTCCAGAATCTTATAATTGACTACCGAAATTGAAATACGGTCGAGAGAACGGCAATGCCCTTGCCTAAGACCCAAAAAAGAAGAAAAGAAAGCTGAATATTGTTCTTAATATTATCTTTTGCAATACAAAAAAAAGGGGTCTAGGAACCTCGCTCCTTGTCCAAACAAACTTGAATGGTCACAAGAGCGGCAGAGGCAAAGCGCCCCTATCCGACCAATCCAACACTTAAAAAATTATGACCGCGGCGATGGGAACGACTTAAGCGGCCTCCATCCCAGTCCAAAAATCATGCTGGGAACGGTTTAAGCGGCCTCCATCCTAGCCCAAGACATGAAAACAAAATGGTCACAAGATGACAGAGGGCAAAGCGCCCCTGTTCGACCAAGCCAACGCCCAACACAAATGGTCACAAGAGCGGCAGAGGGAAAAGCGCCCCTGTTCGATCAAGCTAGCACCCAACAATGATCACAAAAATTAATAACTGCGGCGGTGGGATGGCTTAAGCGTCCTCCATCCCTGTCCAGAAAACTATGACTACGGCGATGTGAACGACTTAAAGCGGCCTCCATCCTAGTCCAGACAAATAGGACGACGACGATGGGAATGGCTTAAGTGGCCTCCATCCCAGTCCAGATAATTATGACGACGACGATGAGAATGGCTTAAGTGGCCTACATCCCAGTCCAGATAATTATGATTGTGGCGGTGAGAACGGCTTAAACGGCCTTCATTCCAGTCCAAGACATGCAAATAAAATGGTCACAAGAGTGACAGAGGGCAAAGCGCTACTGTTCGACCAAGCTAGCACCCAACAATGAGCACAAAAATTAATGACTGCAACGGTGAGAATGGTTTAAGGGGCCTCCACCCCAGTCTAAAAAATCATGACTTAGGCGGTGGGAATGGCTTAAGAGGCCTACATCCCAGTCCAAACAATTATGACTGCGGCGGAGGGAACAGCCTAAGCGGCCTCCATCCTAGTCTAGATAATTATACACTCCTTCCACAGAGAAGTCAGAGTTATCATACGCTCCTTTCATAGAGAAGCCAGAGTCGCTCCTTCTAAAGAGAAATAAAATCTAGACACAAAATGAGCCGGCCTCGATGCCGAGCGAGAGTGGAATAAGCCGGCCTCGATGCCGAGCTAGAGATGAAATAAGCCGACTTTGATGCCGAGCGAGATGTGAAATGAGTTTCTCGATACCGAAGGAGACATAAAAGAACCCCGCTCCTTTCACATAGAAGTTAGATTCGTTCCTTCCACAGAGAAGTCGGAGCTACTCCTTCCACATAGAAGTAAGAGTTATCATACGCTTCTTCCATAGTAAATCCAAAGCCGCTCCTTACACAAAGAAGTAAGAGCTATTCATTCCACAGAGAAGTTAGTGTTACAATACGCTACTTCCACAGAGAAGTCAGAGCCGTTTCTTCCACAGAGAAGTCAGAGTTATCATATGCTCCTTGCACAAAGAAGCCAGAGCCGCTCCTTCCACAAAGAAGTCAGAGCCGCTCCTTCCACTGAGAAGTAAAAGCTATTCGTTCCACAAATAAATTAGTGTCACAATATGCTCCTTCCACAGAGAAGTCAGAGTCGCTCCTTTCTTAGAGAAGTCAGAGCCATTCCTTCCATAGTGAAGTCAAATCTACTCCTTTCACAGAGAAGTTAGAGTTACAATACGCTCATTCCGGAGAGAAGTCACAACCGCTCATTCCACAGAAGTCAAAGATGCTCATTCCAAAGAGAAGTGAGTCGGCCTCGACGCCGAGCGATACATAAAATGAGCCGGCCTCGATGCCGAGCGAGACGTGAAATGAACCGGCTTCAATACCGAGTGAGACATGAAAGAAACCCGCTCATTCCATGGAGAAGTAAGAGTCGCTCCTTCCATAGTGAAGTCGATGCTACTCTTTTCACAAAGAAGTTAGAGTTATAATACGCTCCTTCCGCAGAGAAGTCACAGCCGCTTCTTCCATAGAGAAGTCAGAGACGCCCATTCCAAAGAGAAGTGAGTCAGCCTCGACGCCGAGTGAGACATAAAATTAGTCGTCCTCGATGCCGAGCGAGACACGAAATGAGTCGTCCTTGATGTCGAGCGAGATATGAAAATGCAATGAGCCGGCCTCGATGTCGAGTTAGAGATGAAATAAGCCGTCCTCGATGCCGAGCGAGATGTGAAATAAGTCGTCCTCGATGCCGAACGAGACATAAAAGAACCCGTCTCCTTACACAGAGAAGTTAGAGCCGCTCCTTCCATAGAGAAGTCGGAGTCGCTCCCTCCACAGAGAAGTCGGAGCCACTCCTTCCACATAGAAGTAAGAGTTATCATACTTTCATTCCATAGTAAAGCCAGAGTCGCTCATTCCACAGAGAATTCAGAGCTACTCCTTCCACAGAGAAGTCTGAGTTATTTACGCTCCTTCAACAAAGAAGTTATCTATGGAAGTAAGAGTCGTTTCTTCCGCAGAGAAGTCACAGCCGCTCTTTCCACAAAAAAATCAGAGACACTCATTCCAAAGAGAAGTGAGTCGGCCTTGACGACGAGCGAGACATAACATGAGCCGGCCTTGATACTGAGCGAGACACGATATGAGCCATCCTCGATGCCGCACAAGACATGAAATGAACCGGCTTCAATGTCGAGTGAGACATGAAAGAAACCCGATCCTCCCACATAGAATTAAGAGTCGCTCCTTCCATAAGTGAAGTCGAAACTACTTCTGCCGCAGAGAAGTTAAGAGTTATCATATGCTCATTCCACAGAGAAGTAAGAACCGCTCATTTAATAGTGAAGTCGATGTTACTCCTTCCACAGAGAAGTTAAGAGTTATCATACGCTCCTTCCACGGGGAATTCAGAGATGATCATTCCAAAGAGAAATGAGCCGGCCTCGATACCGAGTGAGACGTGAAAGAAGCTCGCTCCTTCCACAGAGAAGTCGGAGTCACTCCTTCCACAGAAGCCAGATTTATTATAAGCTTCTTCCACCGAGAAGTCAGAGCTACTCCTTCCACAAAGAAGTTATGGTCATACGCTCCGGCCTCGATGCCGAGCGAGACACGAGACATGAAATAAGCCGTCCTCGATGCCGAAAGAGACATGAATCTCCATCCTCGATGCCAAGCGAGACATGAAATAAGTCGGCCTCGATGCCGAGTGAGACACGAATTGATCTGGCCTCGATGTGGAGCGAGACATGAATTTAACCATCCTCGATGCCGAACGAGATATGAAATTATCCGGCCTCGATGCCGAGCGAGATATAAAAGAAACCCGCTCCTTCCGCTGCGAAAAAAAAACTCCTTCCACAGTGAAGTCGAAGCTACTCCACAGAGAAGTCAGAATTGTTATAAGTTCATTCTACAGAGAAGTCAGAATTGTTATAAGTTCATTCTACAGAGAAGTCAGACCCTCTCCTTCCAAAGAGAATTCAGAGCTACTTCTTCCATAGTGAGGCCAAAGTCGTTTATAAAGGAGTTAGAGTTATAATACGCTCATTCCAAAAAGAATTAAGAGATACTCCTTTCATAGTAAAGACAAAGCCGATCACAAAGGAGTTAAAGTTACAATACGCTCATTCCAAAGAGAAGTAAGAGCTACTCCTTCCATAGTAAATCCAAAGCCACTCACAAAGAAGTTAAGAGTTACAAAAAACTCCTTCCAAAGAGAAGTAATAGCTACTCCTTCAATAGTGAAGCCTGAGCCGATCCTTCCACAGAGAAGTCAGATCCGCTTCTTCCACAGTAAAGATAAAGCCGCTCCTTCCATAGAGAAGTCAGAGTCGTTCCTTCCATAGAAAATTAAGAGTTACTCATTCTATAGTGAAGTCAGAGCCGCTCCTTACGCATTAAAGATAGAGTCGCTCCTTCCACAAAAAAAGTATGAGTTATCATGCTCTCCTTCCACAGAGAAGTCAGAGCCGCTCTTTCCATAGTGAAGTAATAGCTACTTCTGTAATAAAGACAGAGTTGTTCCTTCTACAGAGAAGTCAGAGTCGTTCCTTCCTTAAAACTGTGAACTGTGAAATACGAAATAAGCCGGCCTCGACGTGAGCGAGAATGAAATGAGCCGGCCTCAATGCCAAGCGAAACATGAAATGAGGCGGCCTCGATTCCGAGTGAGACGCGAAAGAAGCCCACTCCTTTCAAATAGAAGTCGGAGCCGCTCCTTCCAAAGAAAATTAAGAGCCACTCCTTCCCCATGGAAGTTAGACCCGAGTTACCATAAACTCCTTCCACAGAGAAGTCGGAGCTACTCCTTCCATAATGAAGTCAGAGCTACCCCGCTGCAGAGAAGTAGAGTTATACTCAATCGTGCTGCTCTCCTCCTCTCTAAACTAAAAGAAAAAAAATTAAAAAAAAAAAAGAAGGGAAGGGGTAAGGCAAGCGTACTAGTACTAAGTTCAAATAGAAAATATCAAAAGTCAAAGGACTCAAAGTACTTTCACGATAAAACGACCGTATTCATACGCCGAGTTCACGACGCTTCATGTGAAAACTGCTCCTTATAAACCTCCCAACATTGGGGACTGAATACCAAGATATGCCTCGGAAATTGAAAACCCAAATTAACTCGAGATAACACGATAACGCGTTACCACCACCTGTTTTCTCAAACTTTAACTTGTAAGCCAAAGCGCTTCAAAGGGAATAAGTAATAAGCAATATCCAACATACCGCTTCTCAAAATAATTTTCTGCATTACGAACTATCTGGTGTTTAACTCAGTCGCGTATACAACTTACGAGCCTCAACACAATTGTTTGACGCGTCAACACTAGATAATATGTGTTTGATTGCTAAAACCATGAGAATCACCTTAAACATCACCATAAGTAGTACAATATCCCCCAATCCATGACCTCCATAGTCAAAGAATCGATCTTTGAAAATACGCATTCTACAAAATCAGATTCAATAAGAAGCGAGAAAAAGAGCGTAACCCTATTAACGTCCTTATTTACAACTTCACGCTATGACGGTTGAACACTAACTTTCTTCTCAAATGTAAAGCCACCCTCTGATTGGACGTCACATCATATATCATGTACTTGCACCTCACACGGTGCATGTGAGTACGTTATACATTAAATCAACCGGGCATGATTTAATCGAAATGATACAAAATCTATTCGCTTTGATTCATGGGGACTACATTATAAACCCGCTAATCCTATCAGAGTTTTCCTCATTTATCACATATTGTGCTAAGGATACTTCGTTCCTACTTGCGTAAATCTAGTTAATTCGTACTTAAATGATATACATGCCTTGAATAAAAAAAATCAACTGGTATGACTGTTGACGAGACTACGCCTCCTCACAGTCAGGGGACTAATGTTAATACCTGAAAAATGACTACCCATTGATAAGGGAGTCACCTCTATTAGCTAGGCTTAAAACCATGATTATCTATAGACTTGGGGACTAAGCCCAAGCTCTTATAAGAAATACCCATAGAAGTATAAGGATAAAGAAGGAATAAAGGGAAAGTTAAGGATAGGATTGGGAATGACACTTTGGTAATAGTAGGGGATTTGAGAGGATATATATTAGAAGGAGTTAAAGAACGAAATTCTATAAAAAGGAATAGGGATAGTACTAAAGAAGGGGGGTTGTTAATATTTAAACAAGGCATAGAAGCGGATAGAGGCAAATTATTACAAGAAAAAAATGGGTTTTGTGAACAAATTTAGATATTATAGCAAAATAAGCTACATACTGAGAGGCATATTAACACTATTTCCATTAAAATTTGAGTATAAGAATCGTAGGCAGTATCCATCAATGGTACAAGTATTTAACTTCGTATGCTACTAATATACATCATTTGATTTGGTCAATCCTCCTACCGAATAACATTTATAGGGGTGTACTACTGATGCAAGCTTTATGTTATATTTAGGGTTTTCTAAAACAAAAGTGCTCATCGGTGTTGAAACAATTTTATAACTTAAGTATGCCCTGATGTCAAGATTTGTTTTCGAGAGCAATCAAAGATTATAAGATAAATGCCAAGTGAGATTAAGAGAAACAATGGGTACCTATCTTTGTTTAATAGGTCAGAGGCGTATTCTGCTTCTTTCTCTTAGAGTCGGGCTAATGGTCTTACGGAGATGGGAAGCGCTGGTGGGAGTCGAGTGATAAAGAAAAGAGCGAAACAGGTATAGTTGAGTGGAGTTGATATGGTGAAGTGGCGGTGTCGACGGACGCAGAGATGAGAAGAGCGGGTATGAGCAGATGAGTAAGCGGAGAGGAAAAGGTAATCAACATATAATGTTGTGACTTGTGAGTGAGAAGTGTCGATAAAAGGGGGAAGACGCGAAAAAAAAAGAAAATTAGAGATATCGTGGGAATTGAGCCGCTGGGTTAAAAACTAGGCTCCCACTGTGGTTGCCAAATGTTTTAGGGGTAAAAGTGATAGAGTAGTGTGGGACCCTAGTCCTATCCACAGCAGGCCCAATTTCTCTGGAAGAGAGAGAAAAAACGATAAAAAGCCCCCCATTATAGTACTATCCCTATTCCTTTTTATAGATTGTCCTTCTTTAACTTCTTCTAACATATATCCTCTCAAATCCCCTAGTATTACCAAAGTGTCATTTCCAATCCTATCCCTAAATTTCTATTTGGGTTAAGCGATCTGCCGAAGCCGTGGGATGTATAAATACATCGGTAGGGGAGCGTTCCGCCTTAGAGGGAAGCACCCGCCCGAGCAGGTGTGGACGAAGCGGAAGCGAGAATGTCGTCTTGAGTAACGCAAACATTGGTGAGATTCCTTCTTTATCCTTATATTTCTATGGGTATTTCTTATAAGAGGTTGAGCTTAGTCCCCAAGTCTATAGATAATCATGGTTTCAAGCCCAACTAATAGAGATGACTTCCCTTATCAATGGTAGTCATTTTTCAGGTATTAACACACACCAACATCTTTTCTTCCATATTATAATTCTCTTCTCATACCCTAATAAAAAACCCAAAATTCATCTCGACCAGACCTGTTGACACCATCAATAATCATCTTCAATTCGAAACCCTTATTTTTCTTGATTTCTTCAACAACATTATCATAACCCATTTCTCTTCTTTCAGCCGCAACCACGAACCCATCTCCAGATCTTTGTTGCTTCTTTATTTCTTTTCTTCTCGCTGGACCTTTCAGTCTCGACTTCTCCCTGTAATTTATCTTATTGCTCACAAGTTCTTCCTCATTTCTTGTTTATTCTCTCGACCCATCATACCCACCAGACTCTCTCTATTGTTCCGGCCAATGTAAGAGAAACTTGGTTGGGGAAATTACTCCTAAGATGACCTAAAGGAGAAGAACTGATGATAGATCGATGTGGTTCGTTTAGGTTAAAAACATCGGATTTAGGCACCCACTGACAAGATAAGAGCAACCACTTAAATGTAAAATAAGAGAACGATGGTGGCATCCATGATCCAAAAGTGAGGTGCCAAAATATTCTGTAACACCTTGAATGGATGGGTTGGCCTTTAGCATATGGTTGGTTGCAAATAACATTTTCCTGTGAAATGATGATTTTTCCCTTTTTTTGATAATTCTTATTCTTTTACTCCAAATGACTCCAATACCTATAAAATAGAAAATAAGCGTAATATACATAAAATACAAGAGAAATAACAAAGAAAACATAAACAATTGATATTAATCAAGGTGTTTTAGACACCTAGCATCTAGATATGCCACCAGCAACACCTCAACCTCATTCTTCTATTATATACAACCACCACCAACATTTCAGATCCGCTGATAGGTGCATAAATCATACATTTTAAGTAGTTTTTCCTGATCCTTATTTGCTATATTTGAGTGAATTACTATGTTTTATCATTACTTTCGAAGTTTAGTCGTCTTTTCAGGTTACAGTTCAGAAACCCGCAGAATGGAGCTGTATGAGAAGAATTACCGAGGAGCCAGTGAAACTCTTCTGAATTTATGCCTTTCACCATCCACAGTGTAGGAAATTGAATTATGAAGCCAACGGCGAAAGAACGAGGTCATTCTGATCTCGTATGAGGAAGTTATGGGCAAAGCCACATGGTGGCAAACTAGCTTGTGCTGTTAGCGCCCAGGCGCTAAGTTGGCTGAACCGTATGTGCTAATGTGCTAAGTGACGAGTTGGAGGTGCTAGAGTGGTTTGATGGGCTAGTGGCTAGCCTTGGTGGAGTAGTAGCTAGCTTGGGGAAGTCATATGGGATTAGGAAAGAGTTTGGAGTTGATATATCTTGTTGGAGTGGAATAAGGAAACTTAGCACATTTCCTAGTTTTACTAGGATTGTGAAAGTGGCTAACTTAAGTTCTATAGAAAGAAATCAGGCCTTTCTCGTGGCAAGCCTTTTGGAGAGGTAGCTATAGCATATATAGGAGACCCAAGGGATATTTGGGGGTCAGGTTCACGTATTCAAGTTGGCTACACAAGTTGGCTACACAATTGGGCTACACAAGAGGCAGCCGAACAAGTTTGACGGCTAAGAGGAAACTCACGTGAGGCTAGAGAGTTTGCTGCTGGATAGGACATCACAAAAACACATTAAGTATACAGGAGATTGGGTTTTGGAAAGAGGATATACACGGACAGCAAAAGGGAAGAACACAGCAAGAAGAAAGAAGAGAAGAGGCGTAACTTGGTGCTGCTGGCTATTTCGGCAGCTGCACTTCGGAGCAACAATTCTTCGCTATCTTTCCGGGTTTGATTATACTTTTCTTTATTGATTTCCATGGGTTTTGAGAAACCCATGATGAGCTAAACCCTCTATATTGGTTAGGGATGTAATCTGAAGTTTAAAGACATGTTTATTAATTGAATTGCGCATATCTCATGATTTCATGTTATTTTTAATATCGTTCATGTTCTACTGATTATAACGCCATGTATGATTGATTGTGTGTTTGTTTAAGTTACAAATTGAATGAGCATGCATTGATATCTACAACTAAACTAGAGTTTTCGATCCGGAATTGTCGAAGGACTCTAGTTACAAGTAGTATAGCATATTTGTTAACAATACTTAAAATTGCCATGCAAGTATGTGTAGAAGCTTGACCTAGATTAAATCCGAGTTGCGCGATGCATCGGATTATTTAGAATAACCTCAACTCACAAAGACCATTGCTTTCATTGGGTTAAACTTGGTGTTTACATCGAGTTATCTGGTGTTAAGAATTCAGAGAGCGGCGCGATACCCTCTCTGATGATATTAGGAGTTTTGCCGGAGTATCCCTGCGATAGGATGCCTTAGGGTTATTGGTGTTACTAATGCATGAATGTTGAGTATGCTTTGATTGTTAACATGTTGGAAAACGGATGATGAATTCTCTAACCAATGCTTTCTTTCCCTGATACATGTTTTTATTAATTTTGCTTTAGTTTGCTTAGTTTAATTTAGTTTAAATCACAACACAACCCCCCCTGTTTACTCACGTAACTGAAAATAAATCACAATCACTGCCTTTCTGTGGGAACGAACTTGTTCTTATTTGCTATACTTAAATCTATTTTGGATGAGTAAGAACTCGATTATTTTGGTTGATTACGACGCGACCAAATTTTGGTGCCGCTGCCGGGGAGGCATAGAGGATTGTTATGTATTTTTAGTTTCGTTTTCTTTTTATTTTATTTTTATTTTTCTTGCTGAATTTTTTCCTTTCTAACCGAATTTTGAGAAATTTTTTTAAGGTACGTGTCCATGTACTGTGCACAATATCAAGCTTATAATGGTAATCAATTTAATGGTGTAAGACTACCAAGTTTGAGAGAAATTAGGAGAAGGTTTGAGCAATTGGTAGAAGATGAAGGGGCGTCAGATGAAGAAATTGCAATAGCTAAAAGAGCTTGGAGTATGGAACGTAATCGACGCTATTCTATGGGATACGATGATGATTTTGAACCTCTCAAAAATCCTTACAGCAATGATGACGTTATTCCAACTCCAACTCTGATGATTTTTAAGGAGTGTGTTGAGAATGAAACTGAATTGATTAATACTGTGGAAGACCCAATTAAACTTTCCGAGGACGATAGTAATAATGTTAGTGCCGAGATTTTTTATTGATGCAGTACAGTCAGAAAGTTTGATAGAGGACCACAACGTACAAGAGGTAAGTAATTCATTACAGATTTTTGAAAAAGAGAAGGATTCCACAATTCACGATAATTTATAAGGTTTTCCTAAACCTTTGTTTCTTAATCCTTTCCCTTTACCTCGTTTTGGATTGGATTTACGTGCCTCAGAAGTACTGATAAATTACTTTGCTTCTAAATATCCATCGTTGGAAGCACTTGATTCTCATTCTGTACAGGTTAGCAAAGAGGAGTCTATAGAAGTTCCCGAGTTCTATGTTCTTTATCCACTTCCGAGTGTAGAAAAGACTAAGTGTGGGGGAAACTTCTATCGAGCAATAACTTCACCATTAATTTCGTGTATTAATATTTTTGTGAAGTTAACGTTTGCAATGCAGATTGTTTTATGGGTAGATCCCCAAATTTTCAGATTATTGGTCTACGGGCGATCAGAGAGCCGGGCTGAAGACGGTAAACTAAGCGCTAAATGGGAGGCAACCCATTGGTTTTGTATTTCTATCTTTTGTTGCTGAATTTTATTTATTTTTGAGCATGTAGAGTTTCCCATCTTGACGTTACATTGGATGATTCAATTTACATTGAGGACAATGTTAAGTTTAAGTGTGGGGGAGTATTTAGGCATATAGATTTTTAGGTAGAATTGTTAGGCATACACACATTTGCATGAAAACCTTCAACTTTTAGAGATTTTAGAGTCACTTGGCATACTTCTAGCTACGTTTACATATGGACTTCTACTCGAAACAACTGAACTTGGAAATATTAGAGAACTATATTCGGAGTGCTTAGTTTTTGAGAGGCTAGAGCCGACCAAAATGGACCTAAATTACCGGTAGGAGAGTACAGGTTAGACTTGTGATCATTCAATACCCATGAGTGAGGCACCAGACCTTCAATTATACGTTTAGAGTGTTTCATCTGCGCTAATTCCGGGTAGAATGATGAGCTACCTAACCTCGCACCAATTTTCAGCACTATTTTTGATCTCTTGAGTGCTATTTTTTATCAATCATGAGGGTGTCATCAGAGTTGCTAACTTATTCTTGTAGTTTGGTTTGCAGTTGGCATCCTTCTCTCGACAACGTCCATAGAAACATAGCATCATCAACAAGCGGAACATCAAAATTTGAAGGAAAGTTGAAGACCGTCAAGGTGCAAGCGACAATTCAAAGAGAAAAATTCATATTTGAGTAAAGCAACAATACAATTAAACATGTTGAAGACTTACAGAAGCGAAAGAAATCGAAAGGTGTGGATTCTATACAGATTTAGAGACGAAACGGAACTCACGGGAAGAGAAAAAACTCACGAATCAAAAAAAAAGAAAAATAGCAAAAGTATCCAGGAGAATAAGCATACTCAAGCAAAAAAAAAAATAGTGAAAAAAAGTGAAAAAACGTGAAAAAAGAGTTGTTGAGTATGGAATAAAGAGATGCTGAGTATGGAATAAAGAGAAAAAAGAAGAAAATATATTTTTTGCTGACCCGGAGCCATTCATTCTGAGTTACAGTGCTTGAAGTGGTACAGGCCGTGAAGAGAAAAAGAGCTAAAAATCGTCAAGTTCTACGAAGTTCAAGAGTTCATTATCTACAGTTGATACCGAAGACGTTTCTATGGGATGTTGGGAGAGTGGTGTTGATTGTCGACCGGATGAGAAGGTAAATAACAATTCCCATCTTCGCATAATGGTTGATTTCCTTTCGTAGAGGTCACCAGAAAAATAAAAAGGGGTTCTTTCTCGTCCCACTTTCTATGGGATAACATCTATATGACTCGGAAGGTTACCTTTCCTTCCTACCTGTCAACATGTGTAGGCCTTCTATCTTTATTCTTGCCTGCACATATGTGAGAACCATAAAGTGCGTCTTCTGAGTGTCAAATTCATAAAACCCTATTGGTGAGGCAGAATTATTCGGTGGTTTTCTCCAAACTCAAGGATTAAGCATGAGAATAATGTTCTTTATATTTCTGACTTCTTACTGTTGGTATGTAGAAACTCTATGTCTTTGTAGCTTTTCGTATGCAGGTGCTTTGGAAAATTTGGAAGTTGAAGTAGGTTTTGTGGGTACATCTCTGGTAAACCCTCACGAGACTATAACTCGTCCACTAGGGACACCTAGGGGTTTAAAGGCTTGTTGCACATGCTAAGTGTAATCGTTTACTCAACGAAAGGGAGTTGTATTTTAGATTAGTTTAGATTTGTAGTTTTCTCGAGGACTAGCAAAAGGCAAGTGTGGGGGAATTTGATAGGTGCATAAATCATACATTTTAAGTAGTTTTTCCTGACCCTTATTTGCTATATTTGAGTGAATTACTATGTTTTATCATTACTTTCGAAGTTTAGTCGTCTTTTCGGATTACAGTTCAGAAACCCGCAGAATGGAGCTGTATGAGAAGAATTACCGAGGAGCCAGTGAAACTCTGCTGAATTTAGGCCTTTCACCCTTCACAGTGTAGGAAATTGAATTATGAAGCCAACGGCGAAAGAACGAGGTCATTCTGATCTGGTATGAGGAAGTTATGGGCAAAGCCACATGGTGGCAAACTAGCTTGTGCTGTTAGCGCCCAGGCGCTAAGTTGGCTGAACCGTATGTGCTAATGTGCTAAGTGACGAGTTGGAGGTGCTAGAGTGGTTTGATGGGCTAGTGGCTAGCCTTGGTGGAGTAGTATCTAGCTTGGGGAAGTAATATGGGATTAGGAAAGAGTTTGGAGTTGATATATCTTGTTGGAGTGGAATAAGGAAACTTAGCACATTTCCTAGTTTTACTAGGATTGTGAAAGTGGCTAACTTAAGTTCTATAGAAAGAAATCAGGCCTTTCTCGTGGCAAGCCTTTTTGGAGAGGTAGCTATAGCATATATAGGAGACCCAAGGGATATTTGGGGGTCAGGTTCACGTATTCAAGTTGGCTACACAATTGGGCTACACAAGAGGCAGCCGAACAAGTTTGACGGCTAAGAGGAAACTCACGTGAGGCTAGAGAGTTTGCTACTGGATAGGACATCACAAAAACACATTAAGTATACAGGAGATTGGGTTTTGGAAAGAGGATATACACGGACAGCAAAAGGGAAGAACGCAGCAAGAAGAAAGAAGAGAAGACGCATAACTTGGTGTTGCTGGCTATTTCGGCAGCTGCACTTCGGAGCAACAATTCTTCGCTATCTTTCCGGGTTTGATTATACTTTTCTTTATTGATTTCCATGGGTTTTGAGAAACCCATGATGAGCTAAACCCTCTATATTGGTTAGGGATGTAATCTGAAGTTTAAAGACATGTTTATTAATTGAATGGCGCATATCTCATGATTTCATGTTATTTTTAATATCGTTCATGTTCTACTGATTATAACGCTATGTATGATTGATTGTGTGTTTGTTTAAGTTGCAAATTGAATGAGCATGCATTGATATCTACAACTAAACTAGAGTTTCGATCCGGAATTGTCGAAGGACTCTAGTCACAAGTCGTATAGCATATTTGTTAACAATACTTAAAATTGTCATGCAAGTATGTGTAGAAGCTTGACCTAGATTAAATCCGAGTTGCGCAATGCATCGGATTATTTAGAATAACCTCAACTCACAAAGATCATTGCTTTCATTGGGTTAAACTTGGTGTTTACATCGAGTTATCTAGTGTTAAGAATTCAGAGAGCGGCGCGATACCCTCTCTGATGATATTAGGAGTTTTGCCGGAGTAGCCCTGCGATAGGATGCTTTAGGGTTATTGGTGTTACTAATGCATGAATGTTGAGTATGCTTTGATTGATAACATGTTGGAAAACGGATGATGAATTCTCTAACCAATGCTTTCTTTCCCTGATACACGTTTTTATTAATTTTGCTTTAGTTTGCTTAGTTTAATTTACTAGCATCACCTCCTTCCGATGTATCATCACTGGAAAATGATGATATGTCATCATCATCAAAATCAATATTGTGTTGGTGAAATGAAAGGTTTATGTTGAAATCAAAATTGGTTTCAACAAATTTTGACAAAATTAGACAACGTCGAAACCGATGTTTTTGTTGGTGAAACAGTAAGTTTATGTTAAAACTAAATTTGGTTTCAACTAATTTTTGCATGTTTTTTATCGTGAAACCAACGTTTTGATAGTGAAACAATAAGTTTATGTTGAAACCAAATTTGGTTTCAACTGATATTTTCCTAGTTTTTATCGTTGAAAGCCAATGTTGTTGGTGATTGGGTAAAGTTGCAATTTTATGTTAAAACCAGGTTTGGTTTTAACTTTTCGAAAAATTAAAACGACGTTGAAACCAAATTTTGTTGGTGAAAACAGTAAATTTATGTTGAAAGCAAATTTGGCTTTCACTTATTTTTGTATAATTTTTGTCGTTCAAAACCAATGTTTTTTATATTGTAAGTTTTTGGTGGCGGTGTTTGCTAGTTGGTGGTAGTGCTGGTATCGGTAGTGGCGATGGTGGTGGTACTGGTATTGGTGGTGGCAATGGTGTTG
>JAJJMC010026446.1:87593-264493 GCA_023531435.1 Papaver californicum
TGCTCGTTGGATGTGGTGTTGGTTGCTGGTGGCGATGGTGGTGGTGGAGCTGCTGGTGAGGGTGGCGCTGGTTATTGGTGGTGTTGCTGGCTGGTGCCAGTTTTTTTTTTTTTTTAAGCATAAATATTTTATTTAACTACTAAACCACTGATACATGATGGTAGGTGATACCCACAGAGACGACAATTACAATTAGCTCGGGATACATATAGTCTTCAGCAACATGACAGTGGAGCAGAATGTGTGCAGCAGTCTCCGAATCAGAATTACGTTGGGGGGAAGTGTTGGAATTCGTGAGGTGGATATGGTTGAGGTTATCGAGGGTTTGTATGCCTTCGATGAATGCTTTCCACGATAAAAGTTGTACTTTTGGTGGATATGGTAGTGTCCAAGGAAACTTAGATGATGGTAGTGGGTTCCGAAGCAATGATCCAAGGTGCTAGTTAGGCATTTATATCCAGATGTTGTGGTGTATTGCCTGTAATTTACCCGTCTATATCCATGTTTTCCTCCTTGATCCATGGTGATACTTTTGACTTGAGTCTTTAACTGAGTACTTGTTATAGCTAGTAGACCTGGTTGTAGAAGTATTTGCAACTATTAATTAGCTTGGAGATGGAAGTTGCACGGTGAAGTAAGTCTTGATTTCACTAGTGGAAAATGGTCTTTTTAAGACTGATTAGGCTTTTCTAAAAGACTGTTTGGGATGTATTTATGATAATGTTGAGTACAACCGCACTTTATTTGGCAAAAAAAATGAAAAAATTAAAATTTCGTGAAAAAATATATTGTATTTGGTTCTAAAATGTTACAAGTTTTCCCTTTAAAATAATACGGTTAGATAACACTATTTCCATAACCCATTATTTCGAGATTGGGTATCTTTTGATCTAACAACTGTTGTTATATATCTCTCACTATATATACTTCACTCTACTTTTAGAAACTAAAAAGAAAAACTAATCTCTTATTCACGCCGCTCCTCTCTTATTTTTTTCTCTCTCAACCAAAACCATCTTCTGGAATCCCTTGTTTTGATTCAGACTCCGAACTATTTAAGTTATTGCTAGTGTGAAGCTTGAAAGGCATTGGTAAGGGTGATTGTTGTTGTTTTGATTTACTCTCCCACCAAAACCAGAGTGATTAATTTTGTAAAAAGCATGATTTAGGGGTTTTGAGTTTTTGTTATATCTGGAAGAAAAGAGAACTCAATCACTCATTCAGGTATACTAAAAATTAAAAGTAGCTTCAAATTAGTTGTATTTCTGATGTGTTGGTATGCATTTAATGTTGGATTTTTGGGATTTTTATAGTTTATGATGGTAGAAGAGATTGTACCATCTGAAGAAGAAGAATTGAAGAAGAAAGATGTGATGTTGAAGCTCTATCAGGTTTATTTCTGAAAATATCTATTTACGGATTTGATTTGTGCAAAGATTTTGGGATATTTTGATGATTAAATTAGTTGTTGTATGGGTTTTGATAATTTTGGTCAGTTGCTAAGATTTTCATTTTTAAGGGGTATTTTTAGTTGTTGGTGTTTATCTATTATAGTTTTGATGGAGGTGTTGATGTGATAAAATTAGGAGGTGGTATTGGTTGGTTGTGATAAAGTATTAACTGTTTTGAGATCATGTTATTATTGGTTTAATGGTTAATGAAATAACTGAGAATCAATTTGAGATATTAGTTATGTTGAGCTTAATTATATTCAATTTTGTGATTTCTAGGGACTTGCGTACAGTTTGAAGCCACTTGTGCCTAGACTATTGATAGACACATCTTTGTGTCTAAATTGTGCTCAATTCTTTATTCTACTGGTGCTTGATTTTGTACTTATTATGGGTTTTTATGTCTTTGTAGGTACTTTTGGGAAATAAATATTTGTAGAAAAATCGGCTCAAAAAGTTGATAAAGGCACCCATAAAAATTACTAAAGGCACCCTGAAGAATTGATAAGGCACCCACCAGATGGATTAGGGGCACCCTCTCTTTTAAATTTAAATTCGGATTTGGCGGGAAGAAACTCTTCACGCGTAAAACAGAGTCTGAATTAGTTGGGAACATTGATTTTATGGGTCCCTTTCCTTATTCATTTGATTATTTTTACATCCTTGTCGTTGTAGTCTATGTATCTAAGTGGGTAGAGGCAGTTTCGTATAAAACAAACGAACACAAGGTTGTGGTCCAGTTTTTGAATGATAACATATTTGCACATTTTGGTACACCCCGAGCTATAATTAGTGATGGAGAGTCACACTTTTGTAATCGACCATTTTAAGCTTTTGATGATGAAATATGGTATTACCCACAAAGTAGCTACCCCATATCACCCACATACTAGTGGTCAAGTAAAGGTTTCCAACAGGGAGATAAAATGTATTATAGAGAAAACAGTTAATCCTAATAGGAAAGACTGGTCGTTGAGGCTTACTGATGTCTTATGGGCTTACCGTACTGCGTTTAAGACCCCCGTTGGAATGTCACCTTATCGTCTAGTTTTTGGAAAAGCCTATCACCTTCCCGTCGAGTTAGAACATAGAGCATATTGGGTTGTAAAGCAGTTAAATTTTTCACTTGACAAGGAAGGAGCTCACAGGAAGCTCCAGCTCAATGAGTTGGAAGAGATTCAGAAAGATGCATATGATAGTGCTAGGGAGTATAAGAACAAAATGAAACTTGTGCATGATAGAAATATTTTAAGAAATACATTTTCTCCAGGTCAAAAAGTTCTTCTATATGGTACTTATTTGCACCTATTTCCCGGGAAGTTACGCTCTCGGTGGACCGGTCCTTTTGTTGTTCGCACTGTTTTTCCTCATGGTGCTATTGAGATTGAGACTCAAGATGGTAGAAATCCTTTCAAGGTTAACGGTCAGAGATTGAAACCATTTTTAAAGCCTTTTTCTACAGGTGATGTTGAGGAGGTCCCTCTGGAGGACCCTGTTTACCTTGATTGACCATTAGTAGATTTTTTTTTTAGGTTTTTATTTTCTTGTCTTATTCTCCATAGAAGGATTGTTACGCTTCACTCAGGTACTATCTTTCTAACTTACCTCTTTATTCCTCTTTTTACTTATCTTTTGGTATTGCTCTTTATTTTGAATCATTGAGGACACTGTTTGATTTAAGTTTGGGGGTAAGGGAGAAAAATTTTAGTGCAATAATAAAAACTCCAAAATTTAGAAGCTTGTGAACAATTTAGGATGACACTAACCATTATAGGTACATGGAAACTTAGCTCTTTTTCTATAGGAATTGGTGTGCCCAGTTAAATGGTCTATTCATAAAAGGAAAGAGTTCAGGTGTTAGAAATAACATGATAGTCGTCACCATATCTCGGAGTCTATCTCGACCATATCACCTTCTATTTTATTTTTGCAATTTTTGTGTTTCTCTAAGTGATTTGGTAGGGCACCAGTATCGAATTGTTATCACCGGCAGGATGAAGTAGAGTGTTTGAGATCAAGCCCCATTATTATATTACTTTAAGAAAAAAGGAAAAGAAAGGAAAAAAAGTAAATAATTGTTTTATTTTCAATAAATCGACCGATGGGGCCGTTGTATATACAAGCTAAATCGATATTAGTATTAGGATTAAGACCAGTGGGAGCGTATCTCAATCCATTTAGGATTCATCCTGGCACTGACCTTCAGGCAGATATGGGAAACACCGTTCACCTTAGTCAACATGTGCAAACTTCATTTTGTCTATATCCATCTTCTAAATTTTTTCATGTGATTGTACTTTGATAGATTCTGAGTATCGTGGTTGAACAACTATCTAAGTATAGTTTTGTTTTCTTATATATGAATTTTAGTATGCTTGAGTAAAAACTCGTGTACAACAATTGGACTCATATAAGGTAATGATTCACATAGCCGAAAAATTTAGCATGCCAACTAAATAGCTTGTTTAGTGTTTACCCTCAATCGTTCACATGTAGCTAGGGTTTGGAATAAAGGTTTTGTGGGTATACCTGTTGTAAACCCTCACGAGACAAAACTCGTCCACTAGGGACACCTAGGGGTTTAAAGGCTTATTACATGTGCTAAATGTAGTCGTGATTCCTGCGAAAGTGAGTTAGGATTTTATTTTAGTTCTAGATTAGATTTGCTCAGGACTAGCAAATAGTAAGTTTGGGGGTATTTGATAGACACATTTTTGTGTCTAAATTGTGCTCAATTCTCTATTATACTAGTGCTTGATTTTGTACTTATTATGGTTTTTTATGTCTTTGTAGTTATTTTTGGAAAATAAATATTTGTGGAAAAATCGGCTCAAAAAGTTGATAAAGGCACCCATAAAATTACTAAAGGAACCCTGAAGAATTGGTAAAGGCACCCACCAGATGGATTAGGGGCACCCTCCCTTTTGAATTTAAATCCGGATTTGGCAGGAAGAAACTCTTCACGCGTAAAACAGAGTCTGAATTAGTTGGGAACCGAAGTTCAAGGGATGTAAACGTGTTTTTGGTATCTCAAACTGAAGAAACAATAAAGATAGGTTGAAACACGTCATTCATGAGACTTTTTCTCGTGAAGCTGGCTGCAAAACTCAAGTTGTTACCGGAAAAGAATCTTATTCTCTATTTGAGATTTACACGAGTTTTAGTTGGTTTGCGATTGATTTCTTTAGTCCTTATCGATTAGGAAAGGTTGTTAGGGAACTAAGCCTATATAAACCCAACAGACCGAAGAAAAAACTATTGAGATTAAGTCGGAAAATTTCAGAAAAATTCCCGTGAAGAAGAAGAAGAACATACCACACCAGAAAACTGTCACTGAATCAGTTACTTATTCTTTCTTCTTTTACTGTGCCCAGAAGTAGTCTTTTATTTTCTGTTTTACTTTCTCTTTTCAGCAACACAGAAAACAGTGTCAACAACACTTATATCCGTAGTTGTTTTCTGTGTTACTTATGTTTTTGTCTTCTTTTAAGCACTTTGAGCTATGAACATGTATTTTGAGAGAGTGTTTGACATGAGGAGTTAGACCCTATTGCTGGGGAGACGGAGGAAGTTATTTTTCCAATAATAAAGTGGTATATTTTTATTTTATTAATTTTTTACAATTATTTTGATTATTTTCTTTGAATTAAATTTGAAAAAATGATTTTTATCAATTAGTTGTGTTTTCTTTTGATGGGTCATGCTTAGTTTAGATCTATTGATGTATCATACTTTTGATTTACAACTATTGTTTTGAAAATCTAACTTTGACAATATTTTGAATCAATTGTATGTATGGGTTGCAAGATAATTGTTAATGCTAAATCACTTGAAAAAGTGGCTAATGGTGGAATCTTTAGTTGGTGGAATCTTTAGTCTCAGTTCTTTCCATAACCTTAAATCAATTTTACTTTAATCTTCTTTGTTTTTAGTATTCAAAATTAGGTTTAAAAATCAAATCTTTACAAGACTGAGTATCGAAACTCAGTTCTTTTATGTCTTCCAAAGAAAGAGGTGTATGCAATCTGTATAGATTTGCTAATCTATAGTTTTAGTCTGTAACATCACATATTCAAGTTGTTTTTGGTCATGGAGTTGCACCATATTCTATGAGGTCAGGTGGCAACCTAAATATAGTTTCTTTTGGGACAAACATGTTGTTAATGAGGAGATTGCCGGAATATCTAATAAGTATGATTTTTTTTATGTATTTCTTGTTGGTGTTGTTATATTATTGCATGAACTAATCTCTCTGACCATTTTGTGTAGGAATCATAAAGTGTAGAATGAAATCTCAAGAGTATGGAGCTTATAATCTTGTTGAGCTTATCTCAAGGTATACTTTACTCACTTCTAACAGTTTTTTATATCAGGCTCTGTGGTTTAGTGCAATGACAGTGGTCTTTTGGGAGTTTGTAGGCAAGTTCATGTAAGAGGAATACATATTTATTACGAGTATGTTGTATTTCGTAATTCCAGAGATATTAAGACAAGAAAGGACTATGCAAATGCAATGAAGATATTCAGACAAGGGTTGGGGAATGTAGAACTGGGGAACTTTTGCATATACATATGTTCAGACTAGGTCCTTGGTAAAAAAAAATTGTAATGACTCTTTTTAGATTTCTATAATGCATAATTATTTTTATATTTGGAATTTGAACGATTGCAGTTTGTTGAATTCACTTAATATAATATTTATTCAATTTCAGTTTCTTGTTTGTTTTAACCGTATTTAATTTGATTTTGTTTTGGATTCAACTAAATCATCTTTTAGATTCAGCTGAATCAATTTCCCTTTTTTTTATAAAATAAAATCATATAAAAATACGGTTTTCATCTGTATTGTACTACCATAGGACGGACAAGAACCGTATTACTTTTTGAAAGTTAAAGTTTGATTAAAACCGTACTTTCACAAATAGCACGTCTAGAATAGAACTGCTCTAAGTGCTGCTAGAAACCGTATTTTTAGTGGTTTCAAGAACCTGTTCTAGTAGTCCTAAAATGACCATTTTCCACTAATGTTTGCTGAATAGAAATAGCACGTTGAGTAGACGAGATGATAAACGCAGTAGACGAAAATCCATTGAGTAGAAAAAGTATTGATTCTCTAAGTAGGTGAAGCACTTGAATTACAGAAGTGTAGTGACTAGACTCCTCTAACTAATACAGACTTATACGCTAATATAACTAATACTGACTAGTCTAATCTGGCTAAGTAGGATGAGTTATAATTATCTTACAATACTATACTTGACCACTTAGAACCTATTTATTATACACTCTAACAATAACTGAATGCAAAGATTGAAACTGATAACGAATCACTAAAACAATTTTGATATCTAGACAGAACCACTAAGACCAACTAATAACTAAGACACAAAAATAAGAAAACATAGGAATATTCAAAGACTGATTAGAAAGGTGGATGTTCCATCGTCCCCTTAGCAACCAGTTAGGATTTGATGATTGCTCTTGTGATACCAAAAAACGTAACTAATTCATGGTTTTTCCCAGTCCTGGTTACACCAGAAGGAGATGCTGATTGTTTTACTTGCGCTGCATGTTGTGATAAAATAAAACACTATGGTTGTGAGGTTTGTTGACTACTGGCTCCATGAGGTATATTAAAAACCATCAGAGAGCAAGTATAGAAAGTTGTTTCGCCACAGATTGTACCAGTGATGCACGAAAGATGCCGACGATCAAACTCGGATTCGAATTCAATGATGCCAGAACTTCAAGCTTAGGTCTCTCAAAGGCTTTATTAAATAGCATCAGATCAATAAAATCCCATGTTTGGTCCCAAAACTTCAATATAAAAAAACATCTCCCTAGACAGATCTTGTTTCTTTCCTTAACACACGAAAAGATACACAAGATAAAAACTCAAACCTTATCAAAGAAACTGAAACAAAAACTTCTGACAAATAAAACGCCCTGAAGCAACCATATAAAACCCAAGGCACACCACAAATGAAAAAATATGATTTTTGCACAAGATACGAACCACCAACATTACAAACGCCAGACTTGAAGTGTTATAGTTAGGAAAAAACTGGTGGGGTTGCAGAGGAAGGACTGCCTTCCAAGAACAGGTTCAAAGAGCTAATAAATGCTTAAAAATAAGACTTCGCTGGATAATAGATTGGCAATGGTGAGAAACAGATTTTTGGGCAAGAGATATATAAAGGTTTACACATTGCCAAGAAACAAAAAGGACTGGGAGAAGGAAAAATATAAAAATTCAATTGAAGGTGGGAATTTTAGGACAAGGGTTAAGGTAAAAATGAAAATTCCATGGAAATTTTATTGGAGAGGGTATTTTTAGGATAAGGGTTATGATAATTATAAAGGTATCTTTTAAGGTTTTATGTGAGCTAAACATTACCGTCAATTGATATTGTTAGAGATTTATGAACAGAAGAAAGGATTTTAAGGGTAAAACTTTGAATTTAGATATGATTTGGGTTCAAAATAGAAGTCAAAATACAAAGAACATCAGTGAACCCTAGCTAATACCTCAACGGAGAGGTGTTTGAATATAGAACCAAGCTTTGGGATAAAATGAGTATCTGATATCTTAAAAAAGTTTATGCAACATAAAACCAGGATTTAATAAACATATTTCGATCGGAGCCAAGATACTTCTTTTAAATAAAATTAAACCATAGCATAACAACAAAACAAATCAATGAGAAAATAGTTACCATGGATAAAGGAGGGTATCACAAATATTAAGCAATCAACGATCTAACCAGTGTTTTAGGACCGACGAAACGAAGAATTAGCCGTTGAAATTAGCCAGAATCATGACGAAGTTGATGGAGTTTCGAAAAAAACTTAATCGAAAACCGGTTTTGAGTGGGAAAACGACTCTCATTCGATGAGGTTTTTTTGTTTTTCGTTGGTGCTGGTTGGTGGTGTTGCTCGTTGGTAGTGGCGGTGCTCATTGGATGTGGTGTAGGTTGCTGGTGGCGATGATGTTGGTGGAACTGTTGGTGAGGGTGGTGCTGGTTGATGGTGTTGTTGTTGGTTGGCGGTGGTTGGTGACGGTGAGTTGGTATCGGTAATATTGGTGGTGAAAAAAAATGTAAATTAGATAAGAGTTTTTTTTTATTTTTGTTTGGCTAAATTAATCTGAAAGGTAGTTCAGATACTTATTGGTAAATGGAATATTTATTTATTTTTTTAACGGTTGAGGTTTTTATATAAACAGATAAGGGTCGTTGGGCTACAACTCGATTATAAAATAAAATAAAATAAAAATAAAATAAAATATCACGCTGGGCTGAAACCAGAAATGCCATAATCGGTTCAAGGATTTGACTATTGCTTTTCAATTTCTTCCTAGTTCTGGTTAACCCATAGCGTAAAACCTTTCTCCTGCCGCCACAAGTAAAACCCCTCACTTTCAATTAGGGCTTTACAACTTCGCTCCTCTATCTCTCTCTTCTCCTTCTCCTTCTTCTTCTTCTTCTTCTTCCACAAATCGATCGTACCAGGTACTTTCCTCTCAATGCATTCGAGAAGTCTTCTATTTTGATGTTAGATTCTAGGGTTTATAGTTATACATTTTGTTTATAAAAAGGGTTTAAACTGTTTTTTTCTGTTATACATAGAGAATTCAAAGATGGAGCAGAGGTTAGCTAATACATGGAAGATGACCAATAATGAGAAGAAATTCATTGAGACTTCATTGCTTTCAGACCTTAGAATTGATGGTCGTACATCTTTTCAGTATCGTGGGTTAAATATTAAGTTTGGGAGGTAATTGTTTTACTTCTCTGATGAATTTTTGTTGTTAATGCAGTGTTTGCTTTTGGTTCCCAACTACATTTTTGTAGTTTTCTCTGATTACTTGTATAGAATCGTTGTACCTTAATCAATGTGAAGAATATGTCTGATCCCCAGGGTGTTCTTGGGTAAAATACTATGTTAGAGTGTTGAGTAGATCAAAACCGTATAATTTGACCATACAGGTTAACTTGATTATCTGTTTAGTCTTACAGTAGAGCCTCGTGTTTTGAAACTCTAAGTATGTGTGCTGTAAACTAACATGTGTATGATGTTAGTAGGTTACTTGAGATCACAGTTGTGAGGGGGCAATTGGTATAACGTTAGTCAGTAGGTTATTTGTTGCTAATAATGGTAATTCTTTACTGAGTGAGTGTTGATGAAGAGCTGGATGCATATAACAGTGGTGGTAGTGTATAGTTAGTTGCTTTATTATTTGGGTATAGCTTAAGACTCCAACAGAAATTGCTTTATATGTTTGGGGTAATTAATGGATTTCGATAAGTCTAGCTGATTTCGGGGTTCATGACAAGGTTATGTTTTTACCTTATAAGATTAAAACGACCAGTTGGTGTGCAGGCAGGGTTTTGCCCATTTGTCTAGGGTTCATGGAAAAGCATTGAAATTTTCTTGTTGATTCTTGACCTTTTTTCTTTTGAACTAGGTACCAATTTGCTTAGGGACGAATGAAAGGACTTAAATCTTGGTCCTGAATGTTTCGTGCCTTGTTTTAAATTTTATGAATTATTGATTTAGGGCTGACGTGAGATTGAATCTAACACAATAATTATTAATTATTAACCCAGCTTATTTATAAATGTGAGTGTACTGAGACTTTGCTTGTGGAAATTCTCATCCTTCGTTTTCTTTGCTTATGGATTTACAGGGAGGATGGTTCATCTGAAGTGCAGCTAGGGCAGACTCATGTGATGGGTTTTGTGACTTCTCAACTAGTGCAACCTTATCGTGATAGGCCCAATGAAGGAACCCTTTCAATATATACTGAGTTTTCACCAATGGCCGATCCTTCATTTGAAGCAGGGCGTCCTGGAGAGTTTGCTGTTGAACTAGGACGTATTATAGATCGTGGTTTAAGGTGAATCCACTTTTTTGTTTATAGAAATTCGAGATACACTATTGATTCACTGTGGTAGCCTCTGGTTTTGTTGATTTGAAATTCTTAGTGATGGAAGGCCTTACTCATGAAATGTTTGATTCCATGAGAAAGGCCTGGAGTCTGAGTAAAGTACAAATTAAGTAAATTGAGTTAGTTAGACTAGGATTAGGCCTGATGAAAGTTTTGGTACCATTTTTTTCTTGGTACTGTATCTTGTTTTTGTCGTGATATACTTGGTTTCTTAGAGAAATGGCAAATTTGTTTCATTATTATCTGTAATATCTGTAGAACATGAAATTATGTAGTTTCAATGGAAAAGCAAAATCGGTTTGGTTGTACCATCTGCCAGAAAAACAGCTACTGTTACTCATGGTAACACATTAAGCTCCACTGTGTATTAAGTAGGTCACCAAGGTTCTCTTTCACTAAGTAGTTCCACTGTGAGAGTTATTTCAGCTAAGGCTTCATATTGAGATAGGTTATCTGAAAATCTAAAATCTGTACTGCAGGGAAAGCTGGGTAGTGGATACTGAATCTTTGTGTGTTCTAGCAGGAAAATTAGTGTGGGCCATCCGTATCGATCTTCATATTCTGGACAATGGAGGGTAAGAAGTTGTTAAACACCTGTATGCTGTGAAACCAGTATTGATGCTGTATACAAATAGGTATATGTAACTGTCTCTTTGTCAATGTATCAGGAATCTTGTTGATGCTGCGAACATTGCTGCTTTGGCTGCACTCATGACATTTCGCAGGCCTGAATGCACTTTGGGAGGAGAAGATGGGCATGAATTAATAGTACATCCACCCGAGGTCAGTCCTTATTTGGGGATAAAATATGGAGATTTCCTGTTTGTTGCTGATTCTACACCTACTGTGAATGGATTCGCCCACTAAAGAAAGTTAACCCATCTCTAAAAAGTGTCAGAATATTCTTTTTTGCTTGAAAGAATGCTGTCAGTTTTATTCTTCATTTTTGACATCACATATCATAACACATGTTATGGAATAAGTGTGACAACACTCTGTTCATGTGTTCATACATTTATGTCTCAAATGTTGACTGATTTCATCTAGATTAAGATTTGAGTGCATGTAAAGCATCACAATCCACTGTCTTCCTCAGATCACCCTCTTCCCGAGATTTGGGTATTTTGAATACGAAATTATAAACTCCTTTTCGAGTGATAAGTTCTCAAGTAGTTGGGCTGTGTTTGTCCTGAAATCTTAAGTCGTAAAATTTTAATGTGGAGTGTATGTGTGGATCTCGACAAAACTATTTACGGCTCCTATTTTGAAGGTGAAAAGACCAGAATAATATCTCAAGAAGTCTGGTAACGAACTATCTTCCATTTTTGTATATCAGGTGAAAGAGCCACTTCCTTTGATAATACATCACCTCCCCATTGCAGTTACCTTTGCAATTTTTGGTGATGGAAACGTTATGGTAAGGAACCCAATTATAATGCCTATAGTTGTTTGGTAATTCTGCGTATTCTTCTCTTGAAACCATGTGAGTGTCCAGGTGATTGATCCAAGTCACAGTGAGGAGGTTGTTATGGGAGGAAGGATTACGGCTACATTAAATGCAACTGGTGATATCTGTTCCATCCAAAAAGTCGGAGAAGCTGTCACGCAGAGTTCAATCATGCAATGTTTACGTATCGCAAAAGGAAAAGCTGATGATATTACAACCAAAATAAGAAGTGCTGTGAGTATTCCCATTAATTATACAATTTTTCAATACTCCTTGTAATCCGATTTTCTTTTTTAAATCTCCCTTATATGAATTTCTGGGTTATATACATGTTTTATCAGGTTCTGCTTGGCATTTGAATGTGTCTTGGTTGTGGTTATTCTGGGTAGTCACTAGACTAATCCACAGTTGCCACACACACCACTAGCTTCAAATCTCATTTCCTTTAACACCTTAAATATGCAATTGGTCACTTAGTTATTTCTTTTTCTGATTGCATCACTTAGTTATTTCTCCAGCCTTTTCACAATGCGAGAGTGACAAAATGTTGCGGCTGAGGTGCACAGTAGAGAAAGAGAACACCTTAAGAGTTATTAATAATAGGTAGATGTAGAGTGATCTTTTTGTTGATTGACTGGTCGTGTTTATGTCCATGACAAGTCATCTAAAATAAGCTTGTGCAGGTAGAAGCACACTGTACGGAAAGAGCTGCAAGGAAGATCAAGCGTCACCCTTCTTCAGTTGCTGTTAATGTAAGTAGACCTGATACTGTAATGATGGACAAACCTACTCAGAAAGGAGGTGAAATTTCAGTTGATAAACCAGAGGAGAGCTGCAGCCATGCCAGCAATGGAATTGGAAGTGAAATTCCAAGAAGAGGGGAAACTGTAAAAGCTTCTGTTGGAGCGCCTTCCAGTTGGTAATATTCTTCGTAATGCTAAACATGAGATGATTTATTTAAAATTTATCATATTGACAATTGTGCCAAACATGATGAGTCTGGTCCTGAACTCTTGTCCACTCTATGGCAGTGGATGCTGTAAGAGTGATTTACACTAGTTAGCATATTTGGATAAATGTAAATCTTCGATGCCAAGTTTATATGTTTATCTAAGTTTAACTTTTTGTCTTTTTGTTGTTGTATTCAGGGATCCATATTCAAAAGGTGTTGATGCAAATTCCATTAAGACATCTCTAGCTGTGCCTGGTACTTGACTCTTACATTCTTTCTTAAAACATATGCTGAGGCTACGTTTACCATATTATTGCTCTTCTCTGAACATGTTTTCTTGTTGACGTATTGAAATGTTAAGAAACCTGAATTTAACAGATGCTGAAGTTTCCAGATGCTGAAGTTTCGCTAGACTTTTTATTTATTCATGATATCATTAGTTGGATATAATCTCCAAAGTAATTTTTTTTAATGTTTAATTTTGAATCAAGCAGGTAGGTTGACACCAAGTAAGGAACCAAAAGAAGCAGTAGTTGATGAAGTCATGCACCGGGAACCAATTTCACATCTCGGTAGTGCTGATTCCAAACCTAAGGAGGCTGTCCAAAGTCCCGAATTACGGCAACAGTCTAGTGAAGTGAAGACTCTGAAAGATGCTGTGAAACCAAAAAACAAGAGAAAAAAGAAGACATCATCCTGATTTTCTGGGATGGCATCTGTTCTCAGATTTTGGCTGCAAATGAGAAGGTCACTATCTAATCTTGTATAATTCTACCCTTGTGTACTTGATTGGGTGGAATATAAGGGAAGGGACATTGTAGTTTAGAAAATACCTGATGTACCAAACCTTATTTTCCAGTATTGATCTACAAATTCATATTTATCTGGAATAGCTTAATGAAGGATGTGTCAAATGATATACGTCATGGCAGAATTTTCATCATTGTAATTGCAGGGTCTGACAAATTTTTTTGAACTAGTTTGTTTGGTTGCTGGAAATCTAGTATTCTTTCTCACCTCTTGAAAATGTAACCAATAACTTTTCAAGCATGAACTCTTTCAACTATCAAAAACGTCCTTGAAAACCATTTTGCAGTCATTCAGAAGCTCAAGCATATTGAACGGATTAAAACCTATGAAACTTGTACCAGCGTTTCGTTTTTGGTAGGGCAAACAAAAGCAATCCTTTTGAAGAAAAAAAGGTTAATTGTTTTTTTCTTGAAAAAAAAGAAAGAACAGAAGAGAAAGAAGAAACGCACAAAGTGCTACAACAGAGTGTATGGCGAAACCAATACACTAGCCAAAGAAAAAAAAGAACTAGACAAGACTAGCACCAGTTAAAGGCGAGCAATACAGAGCAAGAAGATGCAAGCACAAAGCTAAACACCTTAAGATTTCTTCTTGGCAGGAGTACGTTTCCCACGCCCAAATTCCTTGTTACCAGATACTCCATCCCAGTAGAGACTGTTAGCTTCTTTGTCTGACTTAGAAGCTCTGTAACTCTCCACTGTTTTATCAAATATGTCTCTATCTCAATCTCTTTGCCTCCCTGACGAACACCAAGTAAAGAACCACAATTCCTAAGCTTACTCATGTGTTGTTCTGTGGACCAAGGTTTTCTACGAGAAACATCTTCAATGGTCTGCAACTTCTCTACTTCCATCCCTTCGTAGTCTGTTTCATATTCAGACTTCTCATTGGATTTTCCTCAGACATCCACCTGACTACCATTGAGCTGAATATTTGTCTCTAAACATACATTATTGCTTCCTTAGTCACAACAGTCCTTACCAGTATGTAAGCTAGAGGTTGTGCGACGCATTTTATAAGCACTTACAAGGAACTGGTTGGAGGGCCATTTCTGCTACCCGGAGCTATCCGGAAACTGAGTTCAGCCGATAGGCTTGGAGAAAGCTGGAGAAACCTCTTTATAATTTTTATGTGGCCGGTTCTACGGATCCGACATGGGGTCGTTACTGATGAGCCGGGGTTGAAATAACATTATAACACTAGGAACTACTGCTTTGTCCAAGTAGAAGAGGACATTCCTTAGATTACCAGCGCTCAAGATTGTTACTCTGTAGGTTGTCTTCCGTGATCCCATTCTGATTGTTATTATATATGTTGTTGATTTTACCCACAAATTATTTTTATTTGTGAATTTCTTCAAAATTACTCCACATTAGGGGTTTAGGGTTTAGGTTTCGTTCCTGTTTCATCACATTTGTTTATAACGCTGAATTCGTTGGATCTTATCATATATAGTTGTGTTACATGGCAGTTTTAGAATATCGAATCGTTAGAGAGGTGGGAGGTTTTTGGGGTAATTTGGTTAAGTGCTTTGTAGAATAGTTTTTTGAGCTGCCTTGTTCCATAAATTTGGTTTAAGTACTGTAAACTTGCAAGGCACAACCGATAAGGTTTTCAGAGTTTTATTTCTCAGCACTAATCAAATCTATCAATTAACATGAATTTCTTATAGTGCAAGATTAGTCGCTTGAATCCATCACTAATGATGGCATTTTACTTAGAGGTGGTAGGTCCACCATTTAGCTTCTTCGTCAGTAATTATCACAAATTGACTACATTTCTGTGTAGTGCAGTGCATTGCATTGCATTGAGATGGCATATATAATTTGCATGGTGTTGTATTTATGCACTCTGCTAGGGATTTGGATTTAACATTGTTTTGATATCTTGAATTTCCTAACAGAGACTACAGTGTAACAAGGTATCAGCGATGGAGAATAGCAGTAGTGATCTTATTCTACCCTCTCTGGATCCTAGCAGGAACAAACCTCGACCAACTCCTAAGAGGTTCATCAAGAACCATATCCCAGATTCCATAACCAATGATCCTGCACTTAATGCATCAATTTCCCTTCTCCCTTCCAATTACAGTTTTGAGGTTCACAAATGCGTTTGGCGCATACAGACAGCCGGAGCTAAGCGCGTCGCCCTCCAGTTTCCTGAAGGACTCCTCATGTATTCTCTTGTTCTCTCTGACATCTTTAAAACGTTCTGCAAGCTTGATGACTGCTTCGTCCTTGGTGATGTCACCTATGGTGCTTGTTGTGTTGATGACTTCTCAGCCACTGCTCTGGGTGCTGACCTCCTCATCCACTATGGGCACAGTTGCCTCGTTCCCATCGACACCACCAAAATTCCTTCTCTTTATGTCTTTGTTGAAATCAAGATCGATGTCGAGTGTCTCAATGATACCATCAAGCTAAACATGGATGGAACAATATCAAAATCAAAAAAGCTTGCCTTGGCTGGTACGATTCAATTCTCTACAGCAATTCGTGCTGCAAAATCTGCCCTAGAGAGTGCTGGCTTTGAGGTTCTAGTCCCGCAGTCCAAGCCATTATCTGGCGGGGAAATTCTTGGTTGCACCTCTCCAAGTATTCCTAAAGGGTATGCCGATGTGGTTATATTTGTAGCCGATGGAAGATTCCATCTTGAAGCCTTTATGATTGCAAACCCTGAAATCAAGGCTTTTCGTTATGACCCATACAGTGGGATTTTGTTCTTGGAGGAGTATGACCACAAAGGAATGAAAGAAGTAAGGAAGAATGCTATTGCTAAAGCAAGGGAAGCTAAGAGTTGGGGTCTCGTGCTTGGGACATTGGGACGGCAGGGTAACCCCAGAATTCTTGATCGGCTGCAGGAAAAGATGAAGGAACGGGGTTTTATTTGGACGGTAATATTGATGTCAGAGATTTCTCCTGCCCGCATTGCATTATTTGGCGAATCTATAGATGCTTGGATCCAGATTGCTTGTCCTCGACTATCTATAGATTGGGGGGAAGCTTTCACAAAACCTCTTTTGACTCCATTTGAGGCTGAAATTGCTCTTGGGCTCATTTCTGGTTGGTGGGAGAAATCATCATTGAATACTAGTTTGGGTTGTCAAAAGAGCAAATCGTGTTGTATGAATAACAACCGAAAGATATGTGAATGCAAGAGCAATGCCAATTGCACAGACTATCCTATGGATTATTATGCACAAGACGGAGGCGAATGGAATGGTGCTTACTCCAAAAAATCAACCCGACTTCCTCGGAGAAACTCTCAAATTTGTACCAGTAATAATAATTGAATAGTTGGTTAATTGTGAGCCTTTGATGCCTGCCTAGTTACCATTTTAGATTTTGTTTTTGTTTTTTAGCATAAGGAAAAGAGAGAGATTTTTAGATCATACCATAACCAACCATGTTTGTCTTAATATGTATCATTTATCTCATGATTAATTTACGAGCTGTGTTCATGACTTGGATTGTCTAGTCTCTCTCTCTCTCTCTCTCTCTCTCTCTCTCTCTCTCTCTCTCTCTCCTTGTAACTTTGATTTTGAATTACCAAGATTTCTTTTTGCACAGTGCTGCTACGCTGGTGAGACAAAAGCCGACCGATCATGTACGCAGGTTTTAGGACCTGCTGGCTATATCACACTATCTGTTTGTATCGGTTTCTCTAAATTTCCCAGGTATTAGGTCTCCTTGGCACTGCTGTGATTCCTGAATCCTGAGTAAGGGTAAATTCTTAAACTTTTGCAGTTAAAAGCAGGTTGTGCCAGTGTTGGGTTAAGCCCACTAACTTCCATTACCTTCGTGACTAGTTGACCCACAATCATTCAATGATGAGCCGGGGGTGGAATAACACTAGTAGGAACTTCTGTATGTTGTCTCTGTTCATGACAAGGCTCTCTCTCTCTCTGTGGAAGTGAAGTCCACCAAGTAAAAGAGGACATTCTTGAATTCTAGGGCACTCAAGTTGGTTGGCAATCGGTAAGTTCTCTTCCATGTTCTTGATTTTCTTGCAAACTCTTTTATTTGTGAATTTCTTTTAAATTACTTCACATTAAATGATGGTAATGTTAATTAGGAGGTCATCTGTTTATAATACAGCATTAACAGTCCCTTATCACAAATTGTCAGTTATTGTTTTTCAATGATTTAGGGGTTTAGGGTTTAGGTTTCACCCCTGTTTGATGACATTTGTTCGTAACACTGAATTCCCTCATCACAGATTGTTTTTCAATTATATAGGGGGTTCAGGGTTTAGGTTTCATTCCTGTTTGATGACATTTGTTCATGCCACTGAATTCGTTAGATCTTATTATATGTGACTGAGAATATAGTGGTGATGGTGTCCTTATTCTTACTTACAAAATCATACACGGCCACATATAGACGACTTAACGATTATTCGTCAGAGGATGAATTCTTTTTCACTTTGTGCAACATGCATGTTGTTGTGTGTTGAGTGTCTACATGTCAAGTAGGTTAAACCTTTAGGTAGGGCTGGTGTGTTGTCATTTAGTTGGTTTGTAGTGGAATTTGTTCAATTCCAGCTTTGGAAAGTAAATTTGCAGTATTTACAGGCTTGCTAAAATGCTAGAAGCCTAGAATCCACGTAGTTGCACATAGCTCTAAGAACTCGAAGGTGGTCAATGACCAAAAATGCTTCAAATTTGAGCTGTGACATGCAGATGAAACTTAGTCTTAACAAAGGAATTCCAGGTGTGCTCATTTTGCATTGAGAAACTACAGAGGTCAAGTGACTTTGTAAAAGCACCACACTACCACTGACCACCCAAGAGATAAGATAGGGCTAGAAAATCGAAATAACAGGACTCCAATATGTAGCTAGTGGTTATCTATAAAGTAAAAAGTTCGTGGACCAGGTCCAGGAGGATAAAGAAGATGGGTACGAATACAGAACCTTTACCATTTAAATTACATTTGGAAGAGTAGTGACTTGTGAGGACAAATGAATATGCACTTTCTTTTCGACACCGTCTATCTGTTAAAATAATAACGGCTTGACTGTCTGAAAGGATCAGTAATATAATTACGGAATACCTTTTTGGCATTTTATCTTTTTAGATTCTGTAAAGATTGCTCAGAAATCTATAATTGGCTCCCTTTTTATTTCCTCAGAGTTAGTGAAACTGCAAGAGAATCTAATGTAAGAACCAAAACATTAATCCTCTCCCGAACATAAGAAAGTGGTTTGGAAAGATGGAAGTGCATGAAAAAGATTTATTCTCTGTATGTTGGAGCGTAGGGACCAGGGAAAATGGATCTTTTTCACATCCTTTCTCTTTCCTTTTCTTGCCTGTTTATTGTTAGGATTTTGGGAGCCTCACCATGATAGATTCCTTATTTCTTTCCGAAAGTTAACTGAATTTACCAGTATTTGATTTATTCATGGATAATAATATGTTCCATTAACAAAAACATCTACTTTTATTTATTTTTTCAAAGAAACATGTCTGACTTGGCAGGCAACCTCTTGAAGAAATTGAAAGGTACAGAAGGCATCTTGCTTCTAAACCTGGGATGCCGTAACATGTAAATCCCTAGCAATATAGCCACTACTTGAAATGGTGTAACATACAAAATGATGGCCCAGATCAATGAGAAAATTATAAAGATAGCAGTGGCCCTTGGATCACGCCAGCTCAGTATTGCTTGCAGTCTCTCCCCTTGCGTTGCCAGGTCCCCTGCCACTGTCTGTATTCGTCCTGCAACACTTCGCAGCCGATCATACCTAATCCTCACAAGATCTGGTGGTCGTGAAGTTGGGAATGTATCAAATTCTTCATCGAGCTCATCTGGATGGGCCCTATCTGCATGAGATAACTTTGCATCCATGTGTGGAGGTTGCCTTGGCCTGAACCGGTAATTCCATATCCCGATCACAAACAGGTAGAGGAAGATAGTGGGTAAGACTAATTCTGGGTAGCACACTAGAATTACAAACAGGATGTGAACCAGACAAGTGGTCACTGGGTTCCTCCACATACAGATATCATTAAGCCATCTACCGATGGCCATAACTCCAGATAAGAGCGACATTATCCGGTTGAAATTTGCTTTACTTCTTCTCAGGCTCCACATGTGGTAATCCACATCAAGCATGTACTCAATAGCTTCTCTCCTGAGTGGCGGCTCAGAACGGGAAAGTCGAGCAGCCACTATCTGCATTGCTTGGTGCCGAAGCCAATCCAAGTGATGGACAGATATGGGTTGAGAGTAATGCATCTTGGGCAGCAAAGGCTTTGAATAAAGGTTCACCATGTTAACCCATGCCGTGCAAGTGAAACGCAGAGCTAACTGAATTTCTCCTGTTTTCTTGAGACCAGGCTGAAGGACCAACAAGGGGTAGTAATGGATGTAAACACGATCAGTCTCCAACGTGGATAACCGAATTCTCACCTTGCCGATCCTTTTATCTTTGGATTGATCCTCTTTGCTTCCATTAAGATGACAATTATCAAATACCCCAATAGTGATAACTGTGCATGGATCATAAACTTCCCAAGTGTACTGCTCATTCCAACGAGGTGCTAATGTGTCGAGTATGGTTCGAGTTCGAATCCATTTGTTTGCATATTTGGCAACACAATAAGCATCGGTGGCTCTACCATCACTGGTCTTCATCGGAAGCAGATTTCTAGCACTTAATATCCCTATCTCCAAAACCCCAATGCTTGGTTTCTTTAAGCGTTTGGCTGATGGTTGAAGATCGCTGCTGTAATGAGTTGCCTCATCAAGAACATGGTAACCTAAGTCTAAAGTAAGACGGAGATGAATCTTGCTAGAGAATCTTACTTCTTTCTTCTCTTCATCTTCTTTTGCAGATGAATGCTTTTCGAGGTTGAACCATTTGGGATTTACCAACTTATGGTCGTGTCGCTGTGTAGCAGCATAAACAGGTAAAACCAACACTCCTAAGATCTCATGCTTGTCGGGTCCAGTTCGATCCTCAACAGTAATAATTATCCGATCATCCATTGGTTCAGATGCCACAAACATGAGTTCTTCATTCCATATCGGATTCACAGAATGATTGGGGGAAGGCCGAGTAACCCTAAGCTGATTTCCCAACTGTATCTTTACGAAGGTATTAGGATTTCTGCCTCTATCAGAAGGCACAAGATCCTGAGCTTCAATGATATGAATGCGGAGCTAACAAAGTTTGGGTGAGAAGTAAACCTGCGAACGAGTATTCGAAAGGTTTTCGACATTAACTGAATGAGCATCAGAATGCCAAGCATCAGGAAATGATTCATCAGCTTGGGTTCCCATCCAAACAGCAAGCATCACTTCTCCTTGAACCTTCACCCCGTTTTTATCCTCCAATTTATACCACTCCGGTGCCAATGGACTATCAGGAGGAACCCTGACAGGTACTTCCAAAAGATCAAAAGCAACTCGGCCGACAAAATCATCTTTGGCAAAATCCTTATCTTTGAGTACTACTTCAACCAAATTTGACTGTAATCTTTCTCTTGAAAAAGCAAAGATTTGCCCCCAAACAGGATTTTGGTTCTTCTCGAGGTACTTAGTGACACCTTTGTAATTTCCAAGCTTTACTTCGACATACGGGTCTAAACTACCAGTCAGATCCATGGAAGGGAGATCTCTTGCTTTAACTACATTCACATATAGGAAATGCATTTGTTCGACGAGATCGTAGGTAGTTGCAGTCTTGTACCTCCCTCTGTACCCCATTCGAGCTGCTACTGGTGGGCTTGTTTCGACCAACCCGAATTCAGGCTGTCCTGGAAACTGCATATGCATTGCTGTTGATTGCCCTACACGTGCAAAATCACTTCTTCTTTCTGTTGTTACAGGTTTGCCAGACTCGAATCCAAAGCTAGAGAAGGATGGAGGTGGAGCTGAGTGAAACTTAGTAGTATTAGTGGTTCCAATTGAATGAAATGTCCTCCTTTCCTTCTCTTTCTTTTTCTTCTTTTTCCCAACATCATATTTTACTTCCTCCTCCAGCTTCTTATTGTGAATTTCTTCTAATTTTCGAGGCTCTACTACACCGACACCTCCAAAGTGCATTGGCGCAGCAGAGTAAGAAGGATCACAGATGGTATAAACTTTAAGAGATATATCACCACGGATATTTGAAAATATGCCTCTTTTCTCAAGTGGGTGACGTTGGATTGCAGCTTCAGACTCAGATAAAGGTATAGAAATTCCAGATATTCTAACTCGTCCGAGAAAATTCTTGTGGTGGTTTCCTTTTTGATCATTATATACAACTACATCAACAGTGCTGTTAGGAAGATTTTTTGGGTCTGCAACATTGAACACAAGTTGTTCACTCCATGATGGATTAATATCTTTATACTTGGTTTGTGTTCGATGATCGTTGGTGATCGAATTCAACTTCTACAAATGGACTCGCAGAACCATTTCCATCTTTTGGCATAAGACCACTTGCATCCAGAACTTCAACAACTAGTTTTGACATGGTTATAATTTGAATTCAGAAGAGAATTGATAATGCGAATAGTAAGAAGAATTAGCAAAGAAATACAAGAAGAAGGAAAGGATGGGGATACAAAGAGAGGTTGAGAGAAGAATTGGCGGTGGATGAGAAAGGAAGTGAAGCTATTTTGAGAAGCAAGAAGACAGAAATTAGAACAAGAGTCTTTTGGTGGACACAAACTTTATTTTGGTTTGGTTTTTTTTTTGAAACTCATCTTATGGTGTTGTCTGTAAACCTTAGGAATTATACAAGTCACAATCAGAGAATTACAGTGTTGTATATATGAGATTGCACACAGGTGGTTGTTAATGCTCTAAATTATTATGAAAAATTTCTCTCTTTTTCTGTGCTTCATTGAATTTCACTATTTTGATTGGGTGCCCACAACTTTTGTTTAGTACACAGTGTCTCTTTTTTTCTTTCAAGAAGTGAATAAAGTTTATCACCATTTGTTTTGACTGTTTTTCTTCTTAAGTTGTAAGAGTATTTTAATCGATATCATTATTCGATTATTATTGATATAATTCGAATTGGTTTTCTTTTCTAACGTTCAGTAACTAATACTATGTTTATTTTTTTAGTCAGATCTGATTCGTTTGGATCTGACTGAAATTATCTAACTAAATCTGGATCTGGTTTAATGTGTTTGGTTTTTGAGTCACAACTGACTCAATTGACTCAAAAATATACGAGTCAGTGATTTAGTCCTATAAGTCAGAGGTATTATCATATCTGATTCAAACGGATCCAAATTAAGGGTTGTGTCTGAGTTAGAGTCGAGTCAGATCTGACTTAAAATAGAAAAAAAATAGTTTGACATTTAACTCGCCCCGAGTCAGAGGTTAACTTAGATTCAGATCGCGAATCAGATGCAAACAAACATGATGTAAGGTAATATTCCATGGGCGTCAAACATATAAACAAACTAAGTACCTAGGATAAAAATGAAATCCGTATGTCAAACAAGTTAGGCCGAGTGGTCTAAGGCGCCAGACTTAAGTTCTAGTCCTCGAAAGAGGGCGTGGTTCAAATCCCACTTCGGACAACATTATTATTTTTTTGTTTTCAATTTAGCGTGTTGGAAAATGCTTATTTGTATCTCTACCAAAACGTGGTTTCCTTAGGTTTTACGATTCTCTCTAGATATGAAGTGATAAAAGTACCATTGATGTCGATATCGATGTCATGTACAACAAACTTTTGTATTAAGTTAGTTACTAGACTTCTGATACACTACAGTACAGCATGAAATACGCATATAAATTTAATTCAAACTCCATTACTATTACTAGGGAAAGAAAATTAATGACACTGATGGCACATGGCCTACGAATTGCCTAGCTAACGGGTTTGGATTTTGGACAGTGATTGCAATTCTACCGAGGCCTCTGAATGTACAATACAGTATTCACTAGTTGCAAAGACCCTCAGCTGAAATTTGAGTCCAACTAAAAGAAAATGTGTTCTGTAGATGTTATCAAGTATTATCAACTACTGAAGTCTAGTTATAATGATAACAAGTTCAAAGAAATATCTTCTTACTCGCCTCCACCCCTTTTCTTATCTCACTTTTGTTTTAGTGTTTGACAGTGTACAAGTGGAAAACGAAATCTCCTAAAGATCTGACACAAGAAATCCAATGTACACATGACAAAAGGTTTCACTTCTATGATTTGTTGATTGATTGGTAAAAAAGACACCTATTTTTTGATTAATTTTTAGCAATATGCCTAGTGCCCCATTTGATGAACTTGGGATTGGGAGGGGACCTCACATATTTTTCCATTAGTAGGGAGAATATTTCCATGACAAAAAATACGAGAACTAGTTGCTATAAAAAATTGCAAAAACTGTTGGGCTAACTATGGCTCTGTTAGAACCACCGGAAATAACGCAGATGCAATATAGATTGATGGAAGATAAATATGTATATTTGGGGTGCATCCATTGATTTTTTTTCGGTTGATAAAGAAGAATTTCTTTTATCAAATAAAGGAAGTGCACAAAAAATTTGTACCACCAACACAGAGAGAAGAAATACAAAAGGTATCAGTTGCATAACTGGTTACCATACCAGATATACCTGTGGAATTGCATATGAAAAGTATTAGTGTGGCTGAAAGTAGAGGGTGTTCAGACTGCGCACGTTCATTTCCTCGTCGGAAGCAGGGAATGCACAAAGGAAGTGGCAAAGATGGAAGAAAAACTGTTGAGAAAAGCAATGCAGCAAAACTGACTTGTACCTCAACAAAATAGCAAATACTTGCCATACAATGCAGCAAAACTGACTTGTACCTCAACAAAATAGCAAATACTTGCCATACAAAAACATGGGTAATTAGATGTACAAAACATGGGAGGCTATGCAAATATGCTAATGTTGAAACTTAATGTTAACTCTTCTTCATTTCCACTTAATCTGTTAATCATCTTATTGTATAATTTTACCAAATTTCTTTGTAAACAATTGAGTGAAAGTAAAGAATCAAAATAATAATTGAAGTTGGTGGTGTGTTGATGAATGAGTGGATTCTTTGTGGGCTCCTCCACGTGTGAATAGTTCTAAACCTAAGCAACACTACAAAAGAACCTCATAAAAGAAGAATAGAAGATCCAAAGAATCAAAGTAAACAGTGAGTCAAGAATCTAAATTTGGTAGAGAAATGTTAATGTTGTGTTTGTGTTCTTAGCTATGCTTTTTTTTTGCACTGAAGGGACGAACCAGATAGCCTTGGCTAGCTTTCATTTTTGTTTTGTAGTAACTAGCATCAAAGGAGCCACATGCACCATTTGTTTTTGGGGTTCATATCTTTATGACCTTTCGAAGGGTATTTCATCATAACAAGAAAAAAGAGAGATGTGATAAGTACTTTGTGCGTGGGGCCAGACCTAGCATAACTATGGTTTCCAATTGGCTTCTGTTCAATAATGTCTTAGGTACTCATTTCATGACTTCATTTTCTGAACAAAATTAGGAAGAAAGGTCATGTCCAGAAAATAAAAAGCTTCAAAAGTCATGAACTGGGAATGTGAGATTTACTCATGTTGATCAAGTTCATCTCATTGGGCTTGACATTAGCATGTTAATGCAAAATAGGTTACTTGCCTCACCTCCTCTGCATCCGAATTGGGCTTTATTATATGAAATAATTACTCCTAAATACTTTATAAATGAAAACTTTTCTACACTGATTTTTCAAGGCTAAAAACTTATTGATGAAAAGAAATCCAGTCGGCGCCCCAAACACCAGACAAAGTCAAGTCACAAGTTACAGGTTACATGTTACAAATAAAAAATGACTAGGTATCACCCGGCCTGCGGTCGAAACTCAACCTCTTCCATTATATTGTGTTGTATGATTTATTTTTATATGATTCGTTTTATAACTTCAGACTTTTCAAATCTTCTAGAGTTTGATTTGAATTACAACACTTTCCAATCCACCAAAAAAAATATCTGGTTATACACTCCAATGAAGTTGAAGGTAACAAAAAAATAACAAATAACATATTATGACAGATCTAACTTTATTTCGAGAATTTATTATTTGTAGGTCTTTCAAAGAAAAATGGATGTATATGACTTAGGATACAATGAGTGCGAATTGCAATGTAATATAGACTGTCAACACTGTTGATTTATCTTTTTTTTCCTCAAGTTCTAATGAAACTTTATTTTATCATGCACTAAAATCTCAATAAGTAAGTTTAAGACTATAACAATGAAGCCGAATAGGATTGATAGATTTAAATAAATTTTTGATAAATAAAAATTCCCTCGATAAATAAATTTAAGCAGCTTACATTCCGATTTTCTATCAAAAAATTTACAATTAAAAAGTACTCATATGGTTGGTGTATTTCATTTGTACCCTAAATAACTAAACCAAAAGACACCCTGAATTGCTTTTTTTTTTTCCTAAATGATATTTATGTACTGATGTTGGCAAATGAGACTTAATGTATATGAAGTGCAGAATAAAAATAAGTAAAATGTTGAAATAAAAATAAATGATAATGTTTTCTTTCTATTATATTTTTTTTTTTAAAGTAATCAGGTCAATATATTAGACTTAGAGACAAAAAAAAAGATACAAAAAATTCTCACACCCATCATTCGTAATTTTTACCACCGAACGAGTATACAATGCATGAATGGGAAACTTTTCCTTATGTAATAACATTTGTAGAGCTATAGATGAGAAACTGGAACACCTAGAAACAATGTTGTAGGCTTGAACCATGCTACCGTTTCCTCCTAAGATCTCTAGACAATATGTTGGTTTCACAATAAACATCCATATATAAACATATATAGGGCTCCAATTGGTGTGAATCTCTTGGTGAGTGAACCCTACGTCAACAAAAAAAAAAGAAAGAATTAGTGATCAAAACTGAGTACAAACACATGACCAAATGGAATTCTTGATTATATATACATATCAACATGTTTTCTTATACCATTTGGAGGTTCTAAAACTGAATGTCTCCTATTTGTTTTTAATGGTCCTAGAACCAAGAAATATGCATTAAACCCTGAAATTTTTATTTCTATAAGGATACAAAAAATGGTTCATTTGAAGACAATCAACAATCCGATATCCTAAAAACAAGAACAACAAAAGTAAGAACCAATAAAACATAAACCAAAACAACAAAAGTAATTATTGGTGAATGACTACCAACAAAAGTAAAAGGAAGTAACTAAAACATAGAAAAACTAGCAGAAGGCAGAAGCAGTATATCTACAGAGTAATAATCAATTTAAGAGAAGGTAGTTGCTTTGTTGCGAGATATACTACAAGATAAGGAAGTTCGGTTGTAGCGAAAGATACTGCAAGTTCTATGAAGTAGCTAATGGAATATCAATGACTACATTGTGAAAGATATTATTGGAATGTATTGGATGGATATTATCAGGTACAAGAGAGACATTATATAGTCTCTAATTCCAAATCTTACAAAACACTTCCTCACACACACTCTTCACACACTTACACTTCTACACTCTATTATCCCCCCTCAAGTTCATGGTACATTGCAAATGAATCTTGAACTTGCAAATACAGACTCTATGAACACCACTGGACACTTAGTACTGTAACTGTAACACCTGTTAGAGTTCTTTGCAGCATGATCATAGTGAAATTCTGCAGGTTGAGGAGGAAGAGGAGAAAGCCTTGAGGTTGTGGCAGCAACAACATAATAAAAACTAGCAAGTGAATACTCACCTTGCACTTATTGATATATACAAACAACCATTCATCCTGCACTGGCAGTTACTAGTGGACTATCCACTAACTACAAGCAATCAGAATGGTAATTGTACCATCAAAACATTGTCACCATCACACACATCAAAACAGGGGCGATGGAGAAATCCCGAACAAAGTAATAAACCGACCAAAGTAGAATTTGAACCAAGAACAAGGAATGAAGCAAAAAATCAAATCAAGAAGCCATTGAAAAGAGCATTGAAATTGAAGAGTTGAGTGAATTAGAAAACTCGGATTGAGTGTAGATGAAATGACAATCATGAATAGACTGAAAAATCAAATTGATTGAAAAATCATATGAATCATCCTACTGGTGTGTTTGAAACCAGTCTTACGGGTATTGAACAATGCTGGTGAACTTTACACCAGTCTTACATGTATAATGAAGATCAATGCTGATGAGTCAGCATCAGACTTACATGGAACTGTGAATCAAAGCTGAAATAATTCAGTCTTATATGAATTTGATCTAAAAGATCTGAAGAGGAACCAAAATCGAGAGATTGAGTTTTTAAACTCTAACAAGAACCAAAATCGAGTGCACAGGACCAAGGAGGAATGTTACCTTAATCCATTGTAGAAAAGCATTAGAACCAGAAATGTAGTAGAATGAAAGAATACTTTTAGTAAGAGTATTCTTACCTGAGTTAAGAGTATCTCCCAAACCTTTAAGTGTCAGGCGCCAATCCCATACTTTCCATCATCGGTAATGGAGATCAAATGTGTGTTAGAACCAAGATATGATTCACTTTACAATAATCACCTAAAACCAAAACCTAACCTCCAAAACCATAAAGAGTTTTCCCCTGTCGCTTCAAAGCGTAAACCACATCCATTGCATACAGTCTTCCTCCTAGCATGTTCAGTGTAAGTAACAACATCACAAATCACATTCTCAAGAAAGATCTTAAGAACACCACGAGTTTCTTCATAAATCAATCCACTGATACGTTTCACTCCACCTCTTCTCGCTAAACGTCTGATAGCTGGTTTAGTAATATCTTGGATGTTAGCTCTCAAAACTTTTCTATGAAAGAAAAGAACTCAGATCTTGAAAGAAAAGAATTCAGATCTTGATGAAATACCAATTTGAAGCAAATATCATACAAAGCTTCATTATCAAGAACCATACACTCCTCTGCATTTTCAACAAGTTGATGAACAGAGAGAGTAGCATTATATGGTTCCCCAACAGTATCTGAAACCTTTGGTGACGGAAACACCGAGAATGTAAGCATCATTCTAACTGGATATTCTTCTCTAAATGAAGAGAAAGTGAGAAAAAAAAGGGGGAAATAATAACTAAGGTTTCTTGATTGCGTTGAGATTGTGATAAGGGAGAGAGGGAAATTGACAGAGTGAAGGATGTGCTTATTATTAATTGTTTTCTCTGATCAATAAAGGAAACGATGAGTTCCAAGAAGAATTCAGAGACCTGTCAACAATACCAGAGAATTAATTGATCTCTTTTCTTTTGTCGGTCATATAGAGGTTGAAGATTAATTCTGTTGTTTCTGATAAAGGTGATAAAGCTTCTGCTCTCCAATTGATGATGACAGAACTTTAATCAAGAAAATTTCTCTTGTTGTTGATTGACAGAGAGATAAAGTAATGGATGCAGGAATTTAATGCTGTGGCATTGACTGTTGAACATATTGAAGCTGAATAGATCGACGAATTGACTCGATCAAGGTTGAATTTGATTGGAACAAGAAAGAACTAAAAATTTAATCCATTGAATGCGGAAGAATAAAAAAGAAAACTTATCAGAGAATTTTTTTTGGTTTTACCCAGGTATGGCTCTGATACCATAATGGAATATCAATGACTACATTGTGAAAGATATTATTGGGATGTATTGGATGGATATTATCAGGTACAAGAGAGATATTATATAGTCTCTATTCCAAATCTTACAAAACACACTTCCTCACACACACTCTTCACACACTTACACTTCTACACTCTATTAGTAGCCACCCCTCATTTTAAGCTTGTGTAATTTAAGGCAGCATTTTGCGAACTCCAAGAGTCCAGTATCAAACTGTCCAATGTTACCTAGCATGAAACACCTAATATTATTCCCGTATTGTCCATTATAGCAAAGTCCTAAATTTTTCATGCCTCTAGTACACATGGAAGTCAAGTGTCCCAGTTCAACGCAGTCTTTTTAACAGACAGTCGAGTGTTCCCTTTAGAATCCATTCTACAAAAATACAAAGAACGCAAACTTAAATAGGGTGGAGATATTATACATCGGTGCAAATGCAACACCAAGTTGGTAAAGTTTCCAACGGCTGAAAACAAACATATGACCAAGACAAATGGGGATTTCTGAAGCAAACAATATTTTGATAAGTCTTACAAAGTCAATCAAACAATTGCAGAAGATAAGAGCAATATAGTGTACCTTATACTCCCTCCGTTTCTGGAAAACTGTTACTATCACTTTTTTAATTTGACCTATTTTTAGGCTAAAATGAAAAAGTGATAGTAACTCTTTTCCAAAAACGGAGGTAGTATTTGACATGAATTGCAAAATAGAAGAGTATTATACTATATCTATAACTATTAAGAGGTTGTATTGGTTGAAGATTAATGATATCTTGACCAACATGGTCTCAATCTTGAGTATTCCATCCTTGAGGTGTAGAATCTTCTTCAGTTCCCAATTCACAGGCTCTGCTGCTTCCATACAACTCAGTTGATCACTTGAATTCTGCTGTACAACAAAAGAAAATAAAAAATTACAGTTCACTTTTCTGTCATCATTATTAGTAAACTAAACCACCAGAAAATTTTGATATCACGTTATTGAATTAAAATCTCCTCATATTTAACATGAATTACAAAAGAGAATAGCAGTAAATTGTACCTATGACCATTAAAAGGTCGTATTGGTTGAAGATTGAATGGTCATTCAACATGGTCTCAATCTTGAACATTAGTTAATTATATCAGACAACCAAAGAACAAAAAAGATTAGAGTTAGTTAATTAGATTAGACAACCATTATCAAGATTAAAAATCTTCATACCTTCTCATTCTTCTTCTTTTTCCATCTTGAAACCTGTTACAACATAAGAAACCTCTGAAAACATAAACGAAATTCAAGTTGACTTGATTTACCTGGGAAGATCTACGCATCCTTTAATTTCAAGTTAGAAATGACCACAATGTAGATAGAAAATTTCTTTCATGGAAAGCATAGTGGTCATAAAAATACCATCCATTGTAGGGAAGATTCCTTCAAAGTGGTAGGGTAAAAGCAAGTTCAGTACCATATTTTTGTGTTCCAGTGCTCCTGTCATTATCATTTGTCTAACAGCCTTCAGCCTCTCAGCTGAAGCAAATAACTATCACATCACAAAAGAACACAATGAATGGAAAAGGTTCTGAAAGCAGTGTTATTATGATGTATCCAAGTAAATTGACAAAAATTCCATATTTGCCATGTACTCTGTTCTACAAAATCCAATTCCCTGAGCACTATTGTTTCTTGTTGTTAATGCATCTTCGGGAGTATCTGCATTTTCTATAACCTATAAAGCAACCTTATATAGTTATCAAAGTTAAGAGGCATTTCACTTATAATTCAACTGTCAAGTCCATATTAAAAGTGATTTTACTGTCCTACGTTGGGAATAATGATGAACATCACCGGACCAAATAACATGTATTTAAGTAAATATAAACTGCACCATTTTCCTTGATTCACATAAAATCACACCCACCATTTTCTACGCCACTCTTTACACCTTCACATTAAGTGATTCTCGCACCACCATATTCAGTAACACTAAAACTGGCCACTGGAGCACCACTCTGTTGATCCTTGGTTTCCCCAATATCCATGTAGAGAAATAAATCACTTGCAAACAACAATTTCTAAGTAAGATCATTAACAGTACGTGTGTTATTGAGACCCAAAATAAATAAAAATAATATTCAGTTCACACAACCACTTACCATAAGTAACTGAGCAGAATCAATTTTAAAAATTATTAACTAAAAGAAATAACTACCTTTAGCAGTTAGAATTAATTAAAACCTATATTATATATATAGTGGATCTTAAAAGAAAATTGTCAGTTGGATATTCTTACCATCACACTCCACTTATGTCCTGAGAGAAAGGTTCCACGTATTTGCAGAACCATCCTTGCCAGCATTAAATTGATACTGATATCAACATAAGACATTGGTGAATCCGCGTCACAGAATGCAATTGTGGCATGTTACCAAGAGCAGCCTCCTTGAATGGCTGAAACTTATCAATGAAGACAAAAATGCGAGAGAAGTATCAATATATTGAACAGACACTGCACTCTACACTAAAGCAATGCACATCAGTGAGTAAATCAACTGCCGAGCAGACTTTTATGTGTACTAAAGAGAAGAGATATACCTGATGGTCAGTTCGTTGGTCTTTAAGGATGAGAGAACGTGGGATTTCTGCATCTGATTGGTGAATGTACCCGGGTGAGTCTTCCTGCTAATGGTTGAGCACCAATGTAGTAATCAAACTTCAAAAAAACCCTCTGCCTATATGCCCTAGGAGACTGAACAATGATGTCTAGTGGGTTCTTAACGGAAAGAACAACCTTAGGTGTCATCATAAGCTTCTCCCATGTTTTTTCAAGGTTATTATGTATATACCTGACAATCAGAACCATTAATAATCTGTAAAGAAAAATCCCCATGTTCAGAAACCTTTGGTGTGAAAAAATCTCAATTTCAAAAAACCCTAAGAGAATAATATCCCCACTTTTCAATAATGCATAGAGCAAAAATAAACCAAATAACGGGGAAGTAGAAGAAGCTAAAAAAGAATACCTCAAGAAGAAGACAACGGTGAGCATCAAATCACCGTAGGATAGCTTATATTCAACTTCAAATTATCAATTGCTCTGCAAATCTTGACAGGGTGTTGAAGATAAAAAAGATAAAAAGTGAAGGAGGGATCACGGTCTTGAGTTAGGATAGGTGTTCCTTGATAGTGTTTGGTCCATTTGGTTAATTAATTACTACCATTACTTGGAAAGCAATAGGAAAAGAGGTTTTATAATAAAGGGAGAATTCCAATATACCCCCACATTGTTAATACTGATTTCAATATGCTCCCACTTTTATTAATAATATCAAAATACTCCTATTTTATCCAAAAAACTTTCAAAATATCATAAATATCCTTATATTTTGAATTTCAAAATACCCTCATTTTAACTATGGTTTACTAGATGCCTTCCTCAGATCCCTGATAGAAAGCGAGACTGATCTAATTTCTGGTGTGAATGAAGAGTTCAAGAGACTCTCCAACATATTATTAACGATTCGTGATGTTCTCAAAGACGCTGAGGCTAAGCAACTTCAGCAGGAGCCTCTTCGTAATTGGCTAAGAAAATTAAAGAGAGATGATTGGTAAGCAAAAAACTCTTGTTCTGTTCTCTTATTATATCTCTCATGCTTCACTTCTAGTGCGGAAAACTTCTAAGCTCATTGTTTCTGCCAGTGAATCTTACTTTTAAATGATTGTATGGATTTATACTATTTAGCAGTGCTTCTAATGAATTACACCAGACCTTTTAGGATAAAGTTATTTGATAGATATGGGACTAGATATTTAGTAAAACTTCACGAGACATGCTGCATTGCACACTAGTTTAGAACTGCCGAATAGGATGGCATTTTTTATTTCGTTATGTCTAAACGGCGTGATAAGTAGTTAAAAGTTCATGTATAGGTGGATTCGTATCCAACACCCATGAGTTTGTGCACGAGTTACCTCATTGGACGATAAGTTTCCTTATAGAAATGATGCAGGAATGCAATATGCTAAAGCTGGTGTTTTCCTTAGTTAACATTAAAATAAGACTTTGAGTTGTTGAATCCCATGATTGTTTGGGCTAGATGGTTTCCTGTAGAAGCTAAAAGTTGTTGTTGTTATCTCCATTTATAATGTTTGCCCCTGTAAGTTATCTCTTACCAAACATACATATGAGTAGGATTTCTTAAACTTCCATGATGATCGGTAGTTGCATACTCTTTGATGGGGCTGTGCTTCTAACATCCCCCTATTTTTTATACCAGGGAAGCTAAAAGAAATGGAGAACTGTAACATCGATCATCGATCACCCTAACCTAACCATGGTTAAGAATTTGATCAAAGTCAAGTCACAATTGTTTTGACCAAATTCAATAAGGTTATATTTGACAAGTCACAAATTTTTTGACCAAAGTGGGGGCATATCGATATTATTAATAAAAGTGGGATCATATTGAAATCTCATTAAGGAATGTGGGGGCATTAAGGAATTCTCCCTATAATGAATTTAACTTTCGGCCAGTTTACAGTAATATAGTTAGAAGAAAGAACAAAAACCCTAAATTTGATTAGGTTACAAATACATATGATTATAATTTAGGATTTCTATAGAATTATAAGACCTAAATATTACAAATATAAATTGTTTACAATTGAATACCTTGAAAAAAAAGTTCAGAACCAACTTCTTTTTCTTGTTATTCCCTCTTACGCATCCTCTTGTGTGATAGATTTCATAGAAAATTTGTTGCATAGATAGAGAAAAATCGGACAACTTGGGAGAATATCTCAAACGTTAGTTGTGATGGTATTGAAGGAGGAAACCAAGAAGAAAATCAACCGAGACGGCGTGAAGGAAATTCAATTTCCTATTATAACTTGTGCGGCGAATTAACGGGTTAAAGTTAGTTGTGGCCGGGACGAAGCATATTCTCTGTCGTTTCTTTGTATTGATATGAGATGTTAGCAAAATAGATTAGTGAATATTAGGAAACCGAAACAAAATTAAGGTCGGCCAAAAATAATTTAAGGTCGGGCCAGAACTTGATCTTTATCGTCGTTGTGTTTAAAGAATTAAAATGAACGTTCGGATTTGTTTCAAAGATAAACGTATCAATCGGGCGATTCCGATCGTCCACGACCTATTTTCAAAGGTCGGATTTATCCTAAAGTAAGACATCAGTCTCTTTTATATTATAGATTTAACAAGTAACGTTATACTGATAATTTTGGTGTTTTCGACCTTCTTTTCACATCAAATACCCTTAGTTATCTGCCCGATTGTAGGGAACTTCGTTTTAACGCCATCTTATTGGGATATATGTGTAAAAACATAATTTTATATGATTATGTCAAACTTACAAAGTTGGTGTGGTGGTATACTTTACGCCTCAATAGAATTGACAAGAGTTCAAATCCGTCCTTTACAATTTACTAGGATATATACGTATATACTACATACTTATATAACATTAGTCCGGAAACGGGTCTTAGGAGGTCTGGTGATTCAGAAATATTATTTTTGCATATTTGACTTTAGTTTTTCAAAAACGTATTTTTAACTTAATATTCTTTAATTAAGACCGTTAACTTTGGTAATTATAGTATGGTTGTTTTATGACTGTTGAGGATTTTTAGTAGGTAATTAATACAAATATATTTCCATTAATTTCGTATTAATTTTCTTACATAGTAAAAAGCGTTTTTGGAAGAGTTGGAATGCAACAAATTTTCTGAACAAAGTTTTGAACGATTCTGAGCAAGTGTAGAAATAGTAGAAGTTGGTTTTATTTCTCATAGTACAGAGAAATCGAACAAGAGAGTGATCAACTGTTTTATCTTATAGGGTTTTCGAAAAGAGTAGACTGCTAGCACATCAAGAAGCAGAGTCGTGAAACACCTTAATGAGAACGACTTTGATCCACTGCAAAAGTACCGTGATTATTGCGTTAGTACCGGGGCTATTGCGTTAGTGAAGAACTATTATAATAAAAGTAAGAATCGACAGATTCGTCAAAAGCACATCAAAATTAGAGAGCTTCTCATAACTGGAGTTGTGAGAGTGGATCATATAAGGACTGAAGAAAATTTGTTGATCCTTTGACGAAAGGACGAGCAAAAGAAAAGGTATGGAATACCTCTAAAAGCATGTGACTTTCTCCCGTTAGAAGTTGAATCATTTGTAATGGATACTCAACCTAGAAATAGGTTCAAAAGGACTATACGAAGTTATAAATGATAGAGTCATACATTCCCAAATCATGATATCCTGAAGCGGGAAACAGGTTGAGTACTTGACTCTTAACTTAGAGTGAGATACTTAGCTACAGGAGTATTCTTGATGGACTCACCTATACGAATGTGAAGGTCTGGATGCCTTTTATGAGAACCTGAGCAATTCTCTTGATCGTTCGTTAAAAAAAGGATAGGCATATGACTTTAATATTCAAACTTTAGGAATTTATTCTAGATATAGTTGTGTGTGTGGAATAATCTAGTACTCCCTCCGTTTCAGGAAAAGAGTTACTTTCTCTTTAAATTTTTGTTCCAACAAAAGAGTTACTTTAATTTTTAATATAACAAACTTTTAAAACTACCCTTATTATTTTAAGAAATATTATTATACTCATTATAAAGATATATGTAGTATTAAACTTTTTATTAGGGTAAATCTGGAAATAAATTATAAAAGTTATTCTCTCTCATCTTTCCTTAACAATTGTGCAAATAGGAAAAGTAACTCTTTTCCTGAAACGGAGGGAGTATTAGTTAGAGTTCAAGACGCGAATCACTCTATGCACCTGATACTTAGAAAATTTAACGTTATATAAAGGTTAAAGTACAAAGGCACCTTTGCTTATGCACCACTATATAATACTTGCTCAATATTTTTAAAATATAGGTGGGGGATTGTTGGGATATATGTATAAAAACATAGTTTTATGTTATTATGTCAAAATTACAAAGTTGGTGTGGTGGTATACTTTTGGGCATCCACAGAATTAACAAGGGTTCAAATCCCATCCCTTACAATTTACTAGGGTATCTATATTTACATAACACAAGTGCAATCTATTAGACCCAGCGGTCAGGATACATTCATCATTTGATAGTGGTGGTCAGGATCTCTCCCCCTTTCTCATTTAGAATCTGACGCATACGGTTCGGCCTATTCAAATTAGTTTGATGTGTTGACTTTTTTATGGTAAAATACTAACTATAATGGGATGTTCCTACAGTGCAAACTATCTTTAAAACACATAATTATTGAAATTATATTCAAACCTATATATGGTATCGATTGATAAAGTTTGATAAAATAATTATATGTATAAAATATGAAATTTAGATTTCACCGATATTTCAACTATAATATCCCCGATACAAAGTTGTACCGGTGTCTCGGTTCTGACCGAGATAAACCGAAATCCGATATTGACTACATTGGTCGTAGCTAACTAGCAATTTGGATGAACCTTAGTAGTTACGGCTGATTGTAGTCCTTATTCCAGCAAATTTTGTCTAAAAGATCATGAATTTCCAATAGGGAAAGAAAAATAAAAGAAATATTAATATATTAGTTGATGTTTAGAGAATGTTTGATGTCCTAGCTTACTCCCCCTATTAAACAATTACCTTTTTTTTTTCTTAAATCACATATTTGTGGCCTTTTTTATTTTTAATTGCAACAAAAATAATAGGTTTCTAGTGTATAACTGCCAATTTGGGTGAATCTTTGGTTGTTACGCATGCCTATCTAATATATTTCATCAAAACACATGACTAAAAGATCAATACGTACACCAAAATAAAAATAAAAGATTAACACAAATTTCAAATAAGGAAATAAAATGAAACATATCAATACATTAATTGGTGTTTAGAGAATGTTTGATGCCCAAGCTTAAGACAATACGAAATAGCTCGTGCCTTTATGGGTCCACCTGAAAAGACTATCACATTGTCATCTCTAATGGCTCCAAGATTGGTGAGTTTATTCCCCATTGTCATGTCCAACATTGGCTAGGATATGCAGCGTTGGTAGCAATATGGATACATGATTATTCTGGGGTTTTCTTTAATGTTGTAGTACATTGTGAATACATGATTACAACCATTGTAATTTGTTGGAGGCTGCTTTGCTATACAAAATAGATAACATGCAATACAAATTTGGTTGCTGAGATTGCTCAGAGATAAAACTTGGGAAAGTATTTTAAATAGTTGAATTGGATGTTTAAAAAATTGTTTAAAACCATTTTTATAAATGGTCAAGGTATATACCATGTCACTGATGAGAATAGAACAAACCTAGAGGGGTAATTGTTTAGTATTGAAATGTTTGGTTTTACTTATTGTAAATGTGGAAGCAAAAAATGTTGCACACTTGGTTCATTGACTCTTCTCAAATATTCCTGTTATAATTGTCACATCTTCTAAACTTGTAGTCACTTATTGAAGAAGAAATAATAACTGGGAACCATACGCATGACATCTGGGTAATTGCACATTTCAAATCTTATGTTGAAGGATATTCAGTAACTGTATGCGGTAGTAATTATTCTACTGCTTGATTTTCGTGTCTCTTGAGTCCTATCAAGAGAACAATCACTTGCATTTGAATTAGTTGATGAAGTTGTCCATTAAAAACAACAGTTGCGTAATGTAGTACCAACCATGTATGAAAAAAGTAAACAAAATAAAACCTTACAAACTTAATGATATATGTTTATATTATTAATCAGGTAATTGCAATTGGCATGGATAGGTCCAAGCGATGTTAGAAATGGAGTGCAGAGATTAATTATGGTAACTCAGAAATAATTATGAACTTATCCAATTTATAAACCTTCAAAAAAAATAAAAATAATGAACGTAACAAATTTAAACCAATAACCATCTTAGTAAATGTCATTGCCTTATGTTAATCGGTTTGAGCACTAGTAGGACTAATTCAAATAAGTTAAGAAATTAACAATCGGCGATACAGAGAAACCAACTACAGTGAAACTTTGATAAATTAATAGGCTTGGGACTGCTGAATTCTATCATTTAGCGAAGTATTAATTTATCGATAAATTAATAAGTTATTAATATATCAAAACATACCAAAGTTAAGTTTCAAAAATAAGTGCGTAGATCATTTTCTTATAATAACAAATATCTAGACTTTATATTTAATTTAAATTATTTTCTAATATTTTATACCATAATATAAAATAATATATCGCATATTATGTGTGTAAATGTATATGTTTTGTTGTTAAAATTAAGACAATAAGAAGAACAATACAACAAAATCACTCCGGAACTTCTCAAGAGACTAAAAATTTTAGAGATAAAGTTCAATGTTATATAAATGTGAACAAGAAACAAACAACCGTTGATTTCTATTTTAATAAGGCATCAAAATTTAGTGATATTGCACTGATTATTAATTTATATACTAGTTGGGCCTTATTGGAAACTTAAAAGTTTTATTATCTTATAAATTTAGCGAGGTTATTAATTTAGCACACTGGCCCAAGTAGGGACTGACAAAAAATATTATTTTAACGAAGTTATTAATTTATTGCAGATTAATTTAACGAAGTTCTACTATATAAGATATAGCTTGTGCGGTTACGACACGGGTTCAAACCCAGTATACATATATACTACATACTTATGTAACATTAATCCAGGAATGTGGCCTTGGGGGTCTTAGGGTTTTTTTTTCTCTTGAATCGAATTTTCTTCTCCATCTTGAGGCAAGAATTTTCTTATTTCAAGGTTGGTGCTTCTTTATCAAGGAAAAAGTTTTCCCAACCATCAACAAGAACCCTAGATAGAGAATACATCCCTTTTTTACCCATAGGCAATCATATGATTAACTATATTACAATATATATATATATATATATATATATATATATATATATATTCCAAGTGTCATTAAGAGAATGAAAATCAAGAGTTATCAAATACGTAAATTTAGAAATAAGAAACTTATTTATTTGTTTGTTCAAGATGTTTTCAAAAAGCTGATGATGAGTTTCTGAAAACTACATTTTTGAAATTCGAACAACATCGGGTCTAGACTATTTTTTGGTTTCGAAAACAACAATTGTGGATTTTTGAAAACAACTGCGACCTTTTAACATGTAACTTTGATCTTAAACACATAAACTGGTTAGATGAACGTGTGATGTTCTTACTGTAGTTGCTAAAAATATTATAAAATCACTCTCAAGTATAAAACACTCAAGCTAATAAGTTAAACACAAAGGAAATAGATAAAAATATCATTGTTTTTAAGAGTGTGATCTATTACATAATTCGGGATACAATTGATATACTTCGGTAAAATCCTTGGTATGGAGGCTAAAATCCCTCTATTTATAGGGATCAAGGGACAAGCCTCTTTGATCACATCTTGTGAAGCATGGAACCTTAGTTACACTAAGGTTCTATAGTGTTTTAAGTAATGGGTTTGGGATTGGAGTGTAACACCCAATATTCGGCAATGGTTGGCTGAACTGAATATAAGTAATGATACCCTAAACAAACGCCGAGGCCTTTTCAGCAAAATTGGCTCCGGAGTTGGCAAAAGTCTATGCAGTTAAGCGTGCTCGAGGGGATGGGGAGTTATCCGGGGATGGATAACCTTCTGGGAAGCTGTTGCTGGATGACCGAAATAGTGCCAATAGAAAACCCCATACTGCTGGATAATTGCAGTGGCTAGGTGGATAAAATATCGATGGAGGGTCGGGTCATTACAAATGGTATAAGAGCTAACAAAGAGTCACCTGCCGAGGGTAGTAAGGAACGCTGGACAGGTTGGGCCAGGTGTTTGTCTCATAAGGCGCAGGGAACGTCAGAGACCTGAGGTTGTATATTCCGGATCCGGGGACGACTCCAATCTAAGGGGTGAGATTGTAACACCCAATATTCGTCAGTGATTGGCCGAACGGAATATAAGTAATGAAATAATCTAAACAAACACCAATGCCTTTTTCACCAAAATTGGCTCTAGAGTTAGAAAAAAGCTCTACAGTTAAACGTGTTCGAGCGGGAGTAATGCAGGGATAAGTGACCTCTTGAGAATATTTTACTGAATGACCGCAACGGTGCCCGTAGAAAACCCCATATTGTTGGATAACCGCAGTGGCTAAATGGGGAAAATACCGGTGGAGGGTCGGGTTCTAATATAGAGCCTTTACTAAACCTTGGGTTTACACGGTACATATGAAATACGGTATCCATATTTTGTATTTTTTTTTATGTACCCTGGAGGAATGAAGAAGGAAGAATTATTATGATGTTAGTGCATCCGTTATTCATGCGGGGGGTCACTGATGATACAACGATTACTGATGATACGTGGACTGTTGTTGAAACAGAGGGTGTTGATGCTCCGTAGAATGTTGATAAAGCGAAGGTTGTTGATAAAGAGTAGGTTGTCGATTAAGTGGAGGTTGTTGATGAAGCAGAAACTATTGATGAAGTTGAGGTTGTTGATGAAGCGTAGTGTCCGTTCATAAACAAAACATAACATTTGTTCGGAGGTCTGCCGAGGGTACGATCCTTTTTTCCAGGTATAAATGGCGATGTATAAATAGTCTTTAAAAACTCTGTTGTTCTTCATCGTTGTTTTTCCCTTGTTCTTCGATTGTTCTTCAATAAAGAGATGTATTTTTTTTCTAATAACAAAATTTCGTTCTTTTTCTTCTGGGTGTAAGTATGTTGTGATTTTGTATTTTTTTCATGCGATTCTGACCTGAAGTGATGTTGTAGGGATGATGGTATTTCTCACTAATTTTTTCTTTGTAAAAGGAGGAAAGAAGATTCTTGATCTGCAGTTTAAGAATTATGCTTGCACAAAACTTGTCAATAAAGTATAGTATTTCATTATGTTTTGATGTTTTGATGTTTGTTTTTTCAACTTATGTTATTGAGTTAACATCCATAAAGACGTCAAAAGTTGTCATCTTTTTTTCCTTTATCTCACGTGGTTTTCCTAACAAGGGTTTTAGGATGCAGTATGTGGATGACGTTAAATCATCATTCAACATTGTTAATATTGTGCTCTTTTTCCTTCGTCCAGATTTTGTCCCATTACTGGAGAGGTTTTCGTGAATCAATTTATTCAACATGGTAGTCATTCCATAGCGGAGTTTATAATTTCGGTTATTTAGTGTATGCCCACATTTGTTAGACCAAATCAACATAACCCTCTCATATAGGAATTTGAATGTCCTTACTGATCCATATATGGTAGTATCATAAATAGTATACGTGTTCACTTATAGTAACATATCTATATAATGTATTAGCATTTTGTTAAGGATACTACGCAAATACTTCTGCAAATCAACTCGAGAAGCTGTCAAACTATGAAATAATTCCTCAGTGTGTTGAAGACTATTTGTTAGAGCACTACTCGGTTGAACCCACCAAGTGTTGGTATGTCAAGTTTAGTTCCAAAACTCGCCGCTTGAATTGTTTACTAAAGTAAACTTTGTTAGTTTAGACTTAGGACATAAATTTTTTGAGACAATCTCTAGTTACTCATTAAAGACCCGAAGACTTATTGAAGGACGACGAAGACATCATCCTTCAAATTGAGGTTAGCGATTCTCGTTCTTACAATCGTATTCATTGAAAACAGAACATGCGAAGTTTGTTTACATGTCTTATACATTAGTTGTTTTACAACTTAGTGGATGGAGTTACGAAGTATAATTTTCTATACTTTCGAGATTTCAACATAACACTAATAAAATACTTGTTATAAATTATTGTTAAACTTTCGACTTGAATCATTGCTTTGAAAACATATTAGAAAGCCTTTTCTTAGACGTGTATTATACCTAGTGTGAATTCGAATTAACTTTCGCATTCAAATAAAGATTTCAGGATCCATCCAAGGACCGATCTCATTTCAGGACCGACCGATGTGTGTCGTCGGTGCAGCAAATTAATTATCTTATTTTCACTCAATTAACAAGTAATGTAGTAGAAGTTAAGTTCGTTCCCACAAGGAGCAAGGAATTTTAGTTGTTAAAGTGTCACAAAAAGGGTTTTTTTCCCGTAGGTTTTAAAGTAAAGTAAATAAAAAAACAATTGAAACTAAGGTTGTAAGCAATAGAGAGAGAGAGAGTTGATCGAGGAATACTTCTTTGACACTAAACACTCATCAAAGTAATATACTCATTTATTTGTCATTAATCACAAATTATCGCCAACCATAGAATAAGAATAAGTTATGTTATCCTTTAAATTCCTAATGTCACCAAATACAGAAGCGCTCGACTACCAGATTATATTCGTTTAAGCCACAAAGAATAAGATTTCAAGGTGTAACTTAGTCAAATGCTTTAGGTTTTCTGAATTAAGTTAATCCTAGCATCAAAAACATAAGCTCGGTTTGCTTAATAATATTGTCTTTACATATGATTGTTCAACAACATCCCTCTGCAAGGTCTCACGTTTTCTACTTGTTTAAGGTCTTGTTCGACAATTACGAGTCTCAGAATTCTTCATCAACTTTATATTAATTAACAACAATTTATCAATTAAACATAAACATCCATATTAGTAAAGACAAATGATAATTATGTGTAGAACTCAAAATAATTCATCCTCAATCAAGTATGGGTTTATCTACTCATGGATGTAGAAGTACCCATGTTATACATATAAGAAAGTAAAAGAAACTGTTACGATAATGGAACCACTCTGAAACCCCTAGGTTTTTCTCCTTGTGTTTGATTCTCCTTCCAAGCTTGCAAACTGATGTAAAATGTCTCTTCTTAGTGTCTTGGGAGTCTCTTTATATAATGATCATGATATCTAGGTCTTAGAATCCTTTCGGGACCTGGTTTTCTCAATTTAAAAGTCGAAATTCGTGTTAAACGCTTCATCTACGACTCTCATACCTTCTGTTATTTCTATGGATGACAATGAAATTTTGTTACAACATGTTATTGATGATGAAATTTTCAAAGTTGTTAAAGAGTTGGGTCCCCTCAAAGCTTCTGGCCTTGATGGGATACAAGGTATTTTTTTTTGTAAAATACAGGGATATTATAGGTCTCTCTGTCTATAGGGTCATCAAGGATTTTTTTTGTCAACAACTCTCTCCATCCTCAATTTAACAAAAATTTCATTACCCTTATCCCTAAATGCTCAAAACCCACTTAGATTACCCATTTTATACCCACCAATTTTTGTAACTTCATCTATAAGATTGTAGCAAAAATTCTTTCCTCGAGGCTTAAAACTGTTTTACCAAAGTGTATTTTATTACATCAAAATGATTTCCTTCCAAATATATCAATCTTTGATTTTTTTCTCATTACATCTGAAATTTACTACTCAATGAAGATAAAAAAAAACAGGCATACTGGTGGCAATGAAGATTGATTTTAAAAAAACATATGACAAAATGAGATGGAATTTTTTAAAGGGTGTTACGATTGCTTTTGGGTTTCACAAGACCTGGATATATTGGATTCTTGAGTGTTAAAGTACAGTGAGCTATCAAATTCTAACAAATAGCTCACCATGTGAAACAATATTTCCTCACAAGGGCCTTTGACAGGGTTATCCCCTGTCACCCTATTTGTTTATCATTGGTCTTGAAGTTCTCTCTAAGCTAATGGATCAAGCTATCAATATGATAAGCTAAAAGGATTCAAGATGGCATATAAAACTCGTATTATTACCCACAACTTTTATGCGGATGATAGTATCATGTTCTTAGAAGCTAATCTGAAGAACGTAAAAGCTATAACTTTTATTCTGGATACATACTGTGGTTGGTCAGGACAAACCAATTAACTACAATAAATCTAGTGTAATTTTCTCTGCCAACTTTCACGAGAGAATTGCCAGACATTTAGCAAAAAGTTTGCATATGTGATTCGTAACTCTTCATGGCAAGTACCTAGGATGGAAAATTGTTTCTCTGAATTTTTCAGGTAGAGATATATTGATCAAATCAGTGTTAGACCCATTTCTAAACCATCTTATGGTTACTATGCGCATCCCAAGTGGCATTCTAAAAGCCATTGAAAAACTTCAAAGACAATGTGGCAGGGTAAAGACGGTCAAAATAGAATGAATGCTATTGGGTGGGATAAAATCTGTTTGCATATTGAAGCTGGGGGTTTAGGCATTCGAAATTTAGAAGATCACAACTTATCTTTTCTCGCCAAAATAGCCTGGAGATTTTTTATGAATCCTCAAAATTGCAGGAACCATATTTGAGGCAAAATATGCTACTACATGATCCAAATGGGATTGTCCAGTTCCTAAGGTGTCTTCTTGGTGCTGCAAAAGTCTTATTCAAGGTAGAGAAATTTTTAAAGCTGGTTTGAAGTGGTATGTTAGTAACAATGAAAGTATTCGGGTATGGAATGACTCTTGGGTTATGTGAATTCCTCGTAAGGAATTTAGTTACAGTTCTTGATCCAGTTGTAAGACATTTAAAAGTGAAGGAGCTCATAGATTTAGAGACATGACAGTGGAATCTGAATAATATTGTTGCATATGTTTCTCCTGAAATCCTGAACTAAATTAAGGCTATCCTTATAAGTGTTTTAGGTGGATATCCTGATAAACAAGTCTGGAATCGAGATAATAGTGGACAAGTGACTGTCAAGTCTGCTTACCAGTTTATATGTCATGACAATTTAGGTGATATTTCACTTAAGTCTCAATGGAAACAACTATGGCACCTTCACTGTCCATCTCATATCCGACACTTTTTATGGTTATTTGTCCATCGAAAAGTGCTTTTTTGATCTACTCTTGTTAACCGAGGCCTTCAAATTACTGATTCATGCCCTCTTTGTTTACATAGCTCAGACCATCAATCCCTTATTTGTTACCTGTCCAGTTATTGCAGCAGTTTGGAATAAGGTTTCTGCAGAATGGGATAAGCCTATTCCAAATTCACAGATTAATCTTGAGTGAATTTCTGCTAATAGTTCCTACCATCCAAGAGAAAGATCATTTTTGGCTTATATGGTTTACCCATTTCTTATTTGGAAGATTTGGGCAACAAGAAACAGCTGGGTTTTAAGAATTTCAAGTTTGATGTTAATACTATTTTAAATCAAGCTTTAGCTAATGCAGAGGAATTCTTCTGTAAAAAATAAAGAGTCTCCAGTTCCTTACAATATGCAGTGTTTCAGGTGGGTTTATCCTTCTACAGATAAGGCTGTACATGGTACATTTTTGGATGAAACCGGAACCGAAAGCGATGATAATTTTAAGTTTCTGGAACCTTACCAAACCATTTCATAAACGGTTTGGTACAAAATCGAATCGAGGCGGTTCGGTGTAAAACCATTAGTTTTTTAAAAATGAAAATAATATTAGTATTAGTGCACATTATTCACAATAGCTATCTATAATTCATGCCTCGTACACGGTTAGGGATGCACAGGAACCGACCGAGAACCGACCAAGAACCGCCAATAATCAAGCCAGAACCAAGCCGAGCCGAGAAGTCCACGGTCAGCTTCGGTATTAAAAATCAGAACCGAGGGTAAGTCGGCTCGGTGCACGGTATTGGGTGAATAACCGGTCGAGCCACACCAAAAAAACCCGAGAAATATAGGCCCTAGGATTTATACCTAATCTAGACTAGATTTTACTATTCTTAGCCGTCCAATCTATTTATATATAATGATTGTAAAAACCATAATCTATTTTCTCTCGTTTCTTACTTCTCTCAACCGATAATTTCTCATTTTCTCTCATTTCTCACTAGGGTTTACTCTCATAGTCTCATTTCATTCAGAGAAATCAACAGTTTCACGACCACCTCCATCAACAGATTCACACAAGCAATGATTCACAGATGAAAATGAAGGATTTCAGATAATCACAAGGTATGAATCTTATGCTATATATGTTGTTTCGAATTGGGTTTTGATTGTTTTTGTTTTTCATGGATGTATAATTTTTCAATTTTGTGTATTAGGGATTCTGGATTCAGGGATTCGCTCTATATCTCTACTTGATTCGACTGCATGTTTTAATAAGGTAAATCTCATGTTGTTAATTTCTCATTCTCATTTGATTTGTATGGTTCAATAATTTCAGTTTAGTTTTAACTTTTAATCTGACGTTTTCATTCAACTGTTGTTTTTTTTTGTTATTTTTTGATCTACAATCTTATGTTTCATCATTGTTTTGGTCATGAAATGAAATCTAGACTAGTAGTTTGGTGTTAATGTTTATTGTTGCAGGCTCCCAAGATTCAAGAAGGTGTTAAAGCTCCAGTAGCAGCAAAGAAGAAGAGTGTAAGTTGTAATCTGTCTCTTTATGCTTATTATCATGTATTAGTATATCTTTGTGAGATTCTGTCAAGTTATTTTAAGTATCATCTTTATGTTTTTGACATGATTTTCATTCAACATAGTGGTTGATGATGTGTTGAATACTTGATTTTGTCAGGTACATTTGATGGATGATTCAAGTCAAGCTAAACCAACACCAATACCAACAACTGAAATTGGTTCATCTAATTTACCAACTGAATCTACACATGAAGTTGAAACTCAATCTACACCTCCACCTATAACTACAACAGTTCATCCTCAAGATACAGTTAAGGAAGATAGCAAGAAGAGTAGACTCACATCAGATGTATGGAATGATTTCACAAGGATAAGTAAAGATAAAACAAAATAGAACCATTGTTTGCATCTAGATGATGCTGATACAAGCATAAATGGTACTTATGGGTTGAAGACTCATTTGAAGAAATTCCACAAGAATCCTAACAGGAAGAAGGATCGGAAAAGTTTGGTGTTGTTTCCTCCTCCAATACTAGGTCAGGATGCTAAATTACTTAGTGTTGATTATAGTTATGATAGGTGCATAAGGGCTTTAGTGGAGTTTATAATCAAGGATGAGATGTCATTTAGAATGGTAGAATATGAAGGGTTTAGGAAATTTTGTCAAGATATGGAGCCTAGATTCAAGGTTCCAGGAAGAATGACTATCTATAGGGATTTGCTAACAATTTATTTAGAAGAGAACAAAAGTTTGAAGAAGTACTTCATGGAAAGCAAACAAAGGGTATCTCTCAAAACTGATACATGGACATCACTAAACAACTTCAACTATATGTGTGTAACAGTGTATTATGTTGATCAGAGATGGATGTTGCAAAAGAGAATTATTATGTTTTGCCAAATTAAAGGTCACACTGGAATTGCAATTGGTAAGATATTGAAGAAATGTTTAATGGATTGGGGTCTTGAACATGTTTTTGGTGTGACTCTTGATAATGTTAGTGTCAATATTGTGGCAATGAATTATTTGAAGCAAAGTGTGATTGGTTGGACATGAGCAGAAGTTAGAGGTGAATACTTGCATGTAAGTATGGTTTTTTTCTCTAGTGTTATTCATTTATTTCTAATTCAACTGTTACAAATTGATAGTAGTATTAACTAATATTTCCTGACTTTTCATTCTTATTAGGTAAAGTGTGTTGCCCATGTTCTTGCTACTGTGGTAGGAGATGCAGTAAGAGTTTATAATAAGTCAATTATGAGGATAAGGTCATTTGTTAAGTATGCTCTCAGTTCTCTTGCTAGGATGGTTAAATTTAGGCATTAGCTGCTCTAGAGAAAGTTGATTGTAAGAAAGGTTTGATATTAGATATGAAATCTAGATGAAATAACACTTACTTGATGTTAGAGGTTGCAGAAAAGTATAAAAATCTTTTAAAAGGTTAGAAAAGTATGATACTACATAAGGAAGTATATTTTCCAAGAGGATAGATCATTTGCTTTACCTGATATTTTCCAAGAAGATGTAACTTTATCTGACATTGAAGAAGATGTATCTTCTAATTCTTCTTCTGAATATAACAGGGAAGAAGATGTTATGGTTAGTAATCCAAAACCAAAATTCAAGAAGAAAAACAAGAAAAAGAAGGAGAAAAAGAAAAAAGAGGCAGCATGCTCCTTATACATAGGACTGGGCCTATGCAAAATGTCTTGTGAAATGCTTAAAGATATTTTTCGATGCTATAGTCAAATTTTCTGATTCAACACATGTTACAACTCATGTTTTTTTATGGAAGTTGGTAGTCATTCATGAACAATTAGTTCAGTTTAGAGATAATGTTACATCAGACCCATTTATTGCAACTATGGCTAGTCTTATGTTAAAGAAGTACAATAGTTATTGGGGTGAGTATGAAAAGATGAATTCTGCATTATTATTTTTCTCAACTGTTGGATCCAAGAGAAAAAGAAAGGGGATTCGAGTTTGCACTTAAGTGTTTATATGAGAACAATGATTACATGGTTGATATTGTTATGAGAAAGGTGAAACAAGATTTGGTGAAACTCTTTGAAGAGTATAGGTCTGTGTATTCAGTCATTGAGGAGGAGTCAAGTAGTAATAGTGTTGTTGTTTCTGACAATTCATATGTTATGCTTGTGCAAGTGAAAATTGTTGAGGCTAGTCTTGAGTCAAGGAAGAAAAGGCATAAACAAAACCCATGTAATGTTGATGTGAAAACAGAGTTGGATAGATATTTAATGTATGAATATAATGAAGCATGTGAACCAGGTGGTGGAGCCACTTTTGAAAAAGCTCTTTATCTCCTAGGACAGTTGAGGCATTGCTCTATACTCAAAGATGGTTACAAAAACCCATTGCACTTGATCTTCTTTGTGACTTTGTACCAAATGATAACTCTAGCATTGAGGAAGGTATGTTAACTTTTTTCTTTTTGGTTTTCTTTACTTACCAATTCAAAGTTGTTAACTTTTTCGTTGGTTGTGCTTGTTGCAGAGTTATTGGGTGATATGCCAGTGCCAATTCCTTGATGAGTTGATTCTAGAAATGCATTTCATGGCATTCATGTAGACTGTAGACATGAAGGGAAGGCTGTAACAAAGTCAAGTTTTTTCACTTATCACTTATCAGTTGGAACTTGGATCACTGATTCACTTTTGGGATTTGGGAATGTTGTTTACTTGTTTAACTTTGTTTAAACTTAAGTTGTTTATCTTTAAAGACTTTTGTTTTTTATCTTTAAGTTAAAATTATGTGTTGTCTACTCTTTTTAAAGAATTTAAGTGAATGCTATGTATGGACAATGGTTATATGCAGACTTGCAGTTGGGAATGAAAATGGCAGGTCTAAATTGCAGGAAAAAAAATGCAGGAACAAGTTTTATACGCGGTTCAGGTCGGTTAGACCGGACCGTAAACCGTATATTTAATTACATTTCTACCATCCGGTTTAAACCGTATTGAACCGGTACCGAGACGAGCCGAGTCGGGCTGGTTCTAAAACCGAACCAAGAGTAGGTCGGCTCCTATTGGTTGTATTTCTGTGAACCGAGGGTAGGTCGCCTCGGCGCACGGTTTTGACAAAAACCAGACCGACCGACCGATGTGCAGCCCTCTACACGGTTAGAAAAGTCTGTCTTTTTGTATAATTTTTAATGAGTATCTACATGGAATATCATTGATGCTATCACTTGTAAACAATTAATTGAATGATGAAACTGTTTCTGTTTATATAGTGTTGTATTGATTTTGATTGACTAAATTCAACATTATCTTGTTCAAGAATAGACTTTCACAATACAACTAATAAAATGAAATGATTAAAGGGAGTGGAATAAATTAGGTTAGGCTATATTTTAATGGTCATAAATGAAAGAATCTAATTGTTAATATTAACGGTTTTACCAACGTTTTTTCGGTTCGGTTTTGTGCTAAACCAAAACCAAACCAAAATCAACGGTTTCCACAAAAGTAAAACTATGTCAAGCCATTGAATAAATGATACAGTTCGATTTAGGCTAAAACGGTGTGGTACGGTGAGGTTTTATGGGTTGTATCATACCATTACATCCCTACCTGCAAGTTTTTGTAAACTTAATTCTGATGAAGCAACAACCTCTAATTATCTTGCAGCAACTGGTGGAGTTATCCGAGCAGATCATGATTCCTTCCTTGCAGCATATGCCAAACCAATGTAGTCAATATCGAATTTTGGTTTATCTCGGTCGGAATCGAGACACCGATACAACTTTGTATCGGGGAGATTATCGGTGAAATCTCAATTTTAGATTTTATACATATAATTATTTTATCAAACTTTATCGATCTCTACCATATATATATTTGAATATAATTTCAATAATTATGTGTTTTAAAGATAGTTTGCACTGTAGACGTTCATGAACATCCCATTATAGTTAGTATTTTACCACAAAAAGGCAACAATATCAAACTAATTTGAATAGGCCGAATATACTATTCATTTCAACCAAATATCTCTCCTATTTTAATTCCATTAGGTTTATTTTCTTAGAAAGTAGTAATAAAAATAATAAAAAATAACCTTACATATGTATATAGTCGGCTATCTTTCATCTTTTTTTAAATTAGGTTTATTAGGGAAACAATTTCAAATTTCAATCTTTATTTCCTAAATTTATAGATTCAATACATAAGAATCAGTACATGTTAAGATTTAAATTACTGTTAGTGTCATGGTGATGGATAACCGATTATCTCTCGTCTCTCTTAACAACAGATGAATACTTGAATCTCTTGTCTCTCTTAACAGTAGATGAAGGCTTGAAGACTCATGCAGTTGATGAAATTAAAATTTTAAGGCTCATTTTATTTATGATATCAATCAACTGTATGATTTTTTTTGAAGCATAATCATATGTATGATGGGAATTTGATTTTTTTTTAGTTGATTGATCAAATTTACCGGCGATTTTCTCGACCGAGTTATGTCGAAACAGATCGAGATGGGCGATTTTTTTCCCTAAAATCTCGTTTCGCTGAGAACCTACAAACCGTCTCGTTCAACTACCGAATCCGGTAAAATCGATGAGATCTCGGCCGAGATAGCCGAGATTGACTACCTTGTGCCAAACACATGTACAACAAAAATGGAAGCAATATGGCAGAGTTGTGGTTTATTAGAGAAGGTCTCCAGTTATCTCATCGTCTTGGAATATCCAAATTAAGGTTTGTAGTGACTCTATTTATATTATACAACTTGTTAATAGTTTATGTAAGCCTTCTTATTTTTTGTGAATTTCTTAAACGGGAGTGGGTCTCTACTCCTCTAATTTTTTTGAACTCTCTTTTATTTAAAGATGGGTGGAAAGAGCTTTTTCCCATTATAGTTAGTATTTTACCACAAAAAAGAAAACAATATCAAACTAATTTGAATAAGCCGAATATACTATTCATTTCAACCGAATATCTTTCCCATTTTACTCCATTAGGTTTATTTTCTTAGAAAATAGTAATAAAAATAATTAAAAATCACCCATATATATGTATATAGCCGGCTATCTTTTATGTCTTTTAAAATTAGGTTTATTAGGGAAACAATTTCAAGTTTCAATATTTGTTTCATAAATTTACAGATTCAATACATAAGAATCAGTACATGATAAGATTTCACTGATAGTGTCATGGTGATGGATAGCCGACCATCTCTCGTCTCTCTTAACAACAGATGAATACTTGAATCTCTTGTCTCTCTTAACAGTAGATGAAGGCTTGAAGACTCATGCAGTTGATGAAATTAAAATTTTAAGGCTCGTTTTATTTATGATATCAATCAACTGTATGATTTTTTTTGAAACATAATCATATGTATGATGGGAATTTGATTATTATTTTTTTGAGTTGATTGATCAAATTTACCGGCGATTTTCTCGATCGAGTTATGCCGAAACAGACGAGATGGGCGATTTTTTCCCTAAAATCTCGTTTCGCCGAGAACCTACAAATCGTCTCGTTCAACTGCCGAATCCGGTAAAATCGCTAAGATCTCGGCCGAGATAGCCGAGATTGACTACCTTGTGCTAAACACATGTACAAAAAAAATGGAAGCAATATGGCAGAGTTGTGGTTTATTAGTGAAGGTCTTCAGTTAGCTCATCGCCTTGGGATATCCAAATTAAGGTTTTTAGTGACTATTTATGTTATACAACTTGTTAATAGTTTATGTAAGCCTTCTTGTTTTTTTATGAATTTCTTAATCAGGAGTGGGTCTCTTACTTTTCTAATTTTTTTGAACTCTCTTTTATTTAAAGATGGGTGGGAAAAGCTTTTTCCCATTTTAGTTAGTATTTTATCACAAAAAAGCAATAATATCAAACTAATTTAAATAAGACGAATATACTATTCATATCAACCGAATATCTCTCCCATTTTAAATCCATTAAGTTTATTTTCTTAGAAAGTAGTAATAAAAATAATAAAAAATAAGCTTATATATGTATATAGCCGGCTATCTTTTATGTCTTTTAAAATTAGGTTTATTAGGGAAACAATTTCAAGTTTCAATCTTTGTTTCCTAAATTTACAGATTCAATACATAAGAATCAGTACATGTTAATATTTAAATCACTGATAGTGTCATGGTGATGGATAGCCTACTATCTCTTGTCTTTCTTAACAATAGATGAATACTTGAATCTCTTGTCTCTCTTAACAGTAGATGAAGGCTTGAAGACTCATGCAGTTTGATGAAATTAAAATTTGAAGGCTCGTTTTATTTATGATATCAATCAACTGTATGATTCTTTTTGAAGCATAATCATCTGTATGATGAGAATTTGATTTATTTATTTATTTTGAGTTGATTGATCAAATTTACCGGCGATTTTCTCGACCGAGTTATGCCGAAACAGACCGAGATGGGCGATTTTTCCCTAAAATCTCGTTTCGCCGAGAACCTACAAATCGTCTCGTTCAACTGCCGAATCCGGTAAAATCGCTAGGATCTCGTCCGAGATAGCTGAGATTGACTACCTTGTTCCAATCACATGTACAAGAAAATGGAAGCAATATGGCAAAGTTGTGGTTTATTAGAGAAGATCTCCAGTTAGCTCATCGTCTTGGGATATCCAAATTAAGGTTTTTAGTGACTCTATTTATGTTATACAACTTGTTAATAGTTTATGTAAGCCTTCTTGTTTTTTTGAGTTTCTTAATCGGGAGTGGGTCTCTACTCCACTAATTTTTTTGAACTCTCTTTTATTTAAAGATGGGTGGGAAAAGCTTTTTCCCATCCTGTAAAGGTCAACGAGTTTTTATGTTATACAGTTCCTATTGTAAAACAAAAAATAAAAAATAAAAAATAAAAAAATCAACTCAAGGGCAGATTATGATATTTGTACTATGCTTCAACAACAACAGCAAAATATTTGGCCACTTCTTTTTTTCTTCTTTTTTTTTGCCGATTCGGAAGCTTGTTAAATATCCTGGCTAAATTGGGGCCTACGGGAATTATCTTTGCGCTACCACTAAAAGAAAAAATAGGGTCATTACAAAGTAAATGTCAAAACCCCTTATCCCATTATTTATATCAATGCCTAATTTATCCCATAGTTAATTAGTGTTAATTAATTCGATTAGTAGTTTTTTAATCATGTTAGTTGTGAAATCATCCAGTGTTAATAAATCATCAAAACTTACAAAAATCTCAGAATTTTTGATTTTTTTTAAGTTAACCAACCCGTAATTGGTGGATACGATGGACAATGTATGCCGATTCTGGGTTGATTAACTTCAATCACGAAGAACACCAGAATCGGTGGATGTTTCCTTTAATAAAGAACGATTCTTATAATCGGTGGATGTGGGTATTATTATGGAACGATTCTGCTACACTTTCGTAAAAGATAAATTTCATTCATAGTTTAGGAAATTAGAGCATTACATTACATAGTTTAGGATATTAGCGGATTGTATCTAATACGCGTATTCTTGAAGATCGCACATTAATACATCGTTAATGAACCTCCGAGCACGTTGGTTCAACACGGTGTATTCCCTAGCGTGCATGAATATTCTTTCCCCGTTCCGGATTTGCCATAGGCTATGGAATCGTTCGTCCTGAAATCATATCGATTATAAGTTAGTATGTGAACATCAAATGATGAGAGAGGGATAAACATGCCGAGCTACTCACTTTCTCGCTATTAGAAGCTTGGGGATGATGCTCGTGAACCATTCTTCTAATTTTAAGGAACTCTCGCATTTCGCTTTTGATGATGTAGAATCTAGATGCAAGGTCTCTCCATTTGCTATGGTTAGGGTTCCCGGTGCGGTTATAGAAGAATTCTTTGACTCTCTTCTAAAACATCAAACAAATTTCAAACGGGCGTTCGCGGAAGACGGGAATGAACAACTTGACGAGCTCCAAATCTTCATCCGGTTCCCAATCCATTTATCTGGATTTATTTGAGTAGTGGATGAAGTGGGAGTGAGTAAAAGGCGTAAGTGTGGGCAAGTTGGGTCAGGGAAAGAAGTCCTCCTTATATAGAGGAAGACCCAACGACTATTTTTTCGAAAAACTCAAAATGTAGGTAAATGTTATTTATGAATCGTTCGATATGTAATACATCATCGAACGATTCTTGGGTTATCGAAAATGTTAAAATCCAGGCTTGATAGAATCGTTCTATACATAGTTTTACATTGAATGTTTCTAAGCTAAAAACAACATGAAAAAATTGGCATTTTCTCATCTTAGAATCGTTCGATATGGTTTTCCACATCGAACGATTCTAGGATAAAAAACCAACATAAATTTTGGTTTTTTCTCCGCCTAGAATCGTTCGTTATGGTTGTCAACATCGAACGATTCTAGGCTAAAAACCAACAAAAAGTTTATTTTTTTCTCCACCTAGAATCGTTATATGTGGATGCCCATATCGAACGATTCTAGGCTAAAAAACCAACAGAGAGTTTGGTTTTTTTCGCTGCCTAGAATCGTTCGATATGAACGTTTACATCAACCGAATCTGAATACCTAAAAAAGTTCTGGTTTTCCTGTTCAGAATCTTTGGATAGGTTTATCCACGTCGAACGATTCTGGCAGAAAAATTATCCAGAGTTCCAATGATAAATTGGCACGAATTATAGTTCTTTTGTTGCGTCTTAGTATACACAACAATTTTAAAACCAATTAAATTCGTTCCTTCATAAACTAATAAACCTAATTATCCATATGTTTAAATCCGAACGAAAAATATAAAATTAAAGACATAATTATCCAAAGTAAAAGACATAAGTTTGGAAAACAAGAAAGCATTCATTCAAACACATCACCGCCGTCCCACGACCACGACCACCTCGACCTCGACCTCGTTTGGCAGGTCCTTGTCCACTGCTTGATTCGCCCCGACCAGACTTTCCCACTCTTTGTTTCTTTCTTGGTACCGACTCAGTCGCCTCCCCAAAGATAACACCATCTTGTTCATCCTCCAGAGCCTGGTATTCTTCAATCTTTGCCTGGTTCGCCGCAACATGTTCTCCTCTCCTGATACATTTTTTCTTTGTTGATTGGGTACGTGATTCTTCTTCTCTGTTTTTATTTCAAACAATAAAAAAGTTACGGTTCATGTTAAAACCTACTAACATACAATAACAGAACACAACACGTACCAGAACATCGAGAGCTCTATCCTAGTCCTTGATCAAGGGCCTCTCATATATTCGTATCACACGAGTGTGGGAAATATTGAGGTACCACGGCATATACGCCCGGATGGATTCAACATCGAACTCAACAGTCCTACCCATTCCACATACGTTAGCCGACCTATTCTCCCAAATAGTTTGAGTTGCTAAAGGACTGTGGACAACCTCAATATCATTCTCAAGGGAACTACATTTCTCCTTGTTAAATTTGAATTTGACTCCATCAGGGATCTTCTGCACAACACCATATTGCCTCACGACTCTTGTCGGGTTGTACATTATATAACCTCTGGGTGAAACAGGGGTCCATGGTAAATTTATTTCGGACACCCAACCATCTTTCCTTCCGCAAATACTTTGTTGTAAGGGTTAAAGAGAACATCATATGTCATCAAGTTGTCCAGTTGCCGCCTCAGTTCAAGGAGTTTCTTCTCCTGACTCTGGCCCTTGTCGTTGTAGGAGTATTTTCTTCCAAAATAATCACCTTCCCAACCCCCTTGCACACCGGCCCTATTAGAAAACTCTGGGAAGTGCAAGTATATCCACACCTGGAGAAGAGCCACATTCCCTCCGACTTGGGTTCTGTCTACCTTATTACACTTTCTCATCTCATTCAACAAGTATGCAAGGCAAGAAGTGCCTCAAGAGTACTCGCGGACTCATTCCAATGGTTCCACTAACTTGATGTAGTTGGCGTTCACCCGAGAACCAGAAACATCGGGGAAGATAATAGATCCCAAGATGTAGAAAATATATGCGGTGGCGGTAGCAGTGATACGATGCGGGGTCAGCTCATCTCTTTCTTGAAGATCCTTTGTTCCCGAGAACTTTTCCCTAAGGTGGCTGAAATGAAATATTCTCTTCTTTTTATGTTTCAACACCGTCATCTCCCTCGTGGTCTTGTCCACGTCCCAACCAAACACCTTAGAGGTGAACTCATAGATGTCCTTCCAATCTACCTCATTTTGGTAGTTGGGCCCTATCACGAATTTACCTCTAACGCTGAGACCCATGATCAACTGCACATCGTTTGGGGTTATTATCATTTCCCCAAACGGAAGATGAAAAGTATCCGTTTCCGTGTAAAATCTCTCGAGGAAGGCAGAAACAAGGGGATTGTCATACCAAACCACGGAGTTATCGACTCCAAACATTAACCCCGTTCCTTAGACGATACTTTTTACTTCGGGTGCTTCTCCATCCAGCAGCCATAACTCCATTTTTTTGATTGACGGTTGGTGTTTTAGAAGACGCACGACATCAGCGTGATCCTAAATAATATATCACGCCAAATTAAAAAATATATTAAGCTTAAATAAAAGTAGACGATATATACAATAAGGTTGAGATACTTACCATGGTAGTAGCCCAACTGTGCTCGTACCCCCATAGCAACTCTCCTCCGTCACCCGGTAATCCATGAATGGGCTCATTGGGACCTCAACTTAACAACATCTCAGGCTTTGGCAAGTATTCTCCTTTCTTCTTCCTTCATAGCAGTGTTGTACCTTTATCTCCTTGTTGTTCTTGTGGTGGTTCTTGTAGTTGTTGTGGTGGTTCTCCTCCGTCACTTCTATCACTATCTTCCTTATCACTTTCCACTTCACCTTGATCTCTATCAGATTCTGTATTAGAAGACGAATAATCTTCTTCTCCTTGGTGCTCCACTTCAGGTGGTTCATTGATGGAGACCACTTTAGCTTTGCCCGCCAAACCCCCACGGTGCTTAGCCCCCAAGTTCTTACCGCCCTCTTGACGAGGTCCCAAGCTTTGAGGGGAAGCAAGATAATGTTTTTTCTTCACTCTCTTTTCTGATACCTTTCTCTTGCCATTATCACTAAATAGTATGACAACATACGATAATCAACAATCAAATTCAAGTGAATTTAGGAATTCCAAGATTAGAATCGGCCACCATGATACATCCACATCCAACGATTCCTATCATTATAGACTAAAGAATCGTTCGATGTTGGTGTTCATATCCAACGATTCTAGGCTAAAAAACCAACAGAAATATTGGGGGTTCTTTCAATCCAGAATCTTTTGATATGGATGTTCACATCCAACGATTCTGATATTGTTCAAAATTGTTCTATGTTTGTGTTCATATGCAATGATTCTATGCTAAAAAACCAATAGACAGATTGGGTTTCTTCTTTACCCGGAATCGTTCGATAGTGATGTCCACATCCAACGATTCACATAAATGATCAGTTTCTTCTCGACCTAGAATCGTTAGATGTTAATGTCCACATAGAACGATTCTGGTTCGATCTTTCATGTCTTCTCAGTTACACTGGAATCGTTCTACGGGGGCATGAACATCAAACAATTCAAATTGGAATCGTTGGATGTAGACATGAACATCGAACGATTATGGGTTTCACATAAAACCCAGAAATCAAAATTTTCAATTTTTGAGTGTTGACATGTGATTGAAACCTAATTTAGAGTGATATGATGATAGAAAAGTACCTGATTCGACCATTTTCTGTATCGAGTTAAGAGTTTCTTCGTCTTCCTCCTCTGTAACCATTTGTTTATTTCGAATTGCTAATCCAATTCTTGGATCCCTTCCACTAGGTTCAGTTGATCCTCCAGAGGGAAACTTCATTTGTTTTGGCATTTTCGTTATATAGAGAAAAAAATGATTAATCATTTTTTGAATTGTCAATTTTTGACAATGTTTTGGTTTGAAATGGAGAAAAAGAGGGAGAAAATAGTAGAAGAGAAAAAAAAGAATCGGTTGATGAAGAATAAAAAATTGGGTTAGATTAATTAGTTTAAGTAATTGGTTTTACTTTAGTTTGTAATTTCAGATTTTTATAGAGGATAATTTAGTATTTTTGCATAAAAATAAACAACTTTATCTATTAATATGGATGGACATAAAATTTAGGAGGGACAAAATAATTTGGATAGGTCCAGTTTAGCCAGGTTAAATATACTAACGTTTTTTAGGGTGGCCCAAAAAGAATTTGGGGCAACTAATAAAACAAAATAAGGTCACTAAGAAGTAATATCAACACACCCTTTTCCATATATTTTCTTTAATAGCTAATTTGCCATTGTTTAATTAGTGTTAATGTTGTTTAATTAGTTAATTAATTTTGGTTATAGTTAGTGTTAGAAAAATATTTGAGTTATAGTTTTAGAAAAGAAATAAAGAGTGTGCTAGAGAGGAAGAAGAAGAAGTTTTGGAAAACTAGGTTTTACCTAAAACCAATAACAAACATGGATGAGTATGAGGAAGAAGGTAAGAAACATCATGAAAAACATATTATTGAAGGTTCGATAACGTTTAGAGATGACGATTTGGGATATTTGTTAGATGATCCAAATTTTGGTGTGGAAGAAAACCTAGACGGCGATTTAGCGAGAGAAAACGATAAATCACATCAAAATAAAGATAATAATGCATCAAAAAAATTAGGTATTGTGTTAAGAAGCTCAAAAACCTACTTTTTATGTGTTTGTATGTGATCGTTAACAAAAAAAATCATTTTTACATGCATTTAATGCCATGGACGTCCCAGAATCAGTAGATAATGGAGTACCATATCTACATATTACACACTACTGTGCAAAAATTATGGTATAATCGGTAGTCTCGTGAAGATTAATTACTACCGATTAAACAAAATCCCCAAATTTAATTTAGTTTGAATTTCTGTTTGCATAATTGGTAGTTTAGGAATACTTATTATCTACCGATTATATTTGTCGCCCCAAAAATGAATTTTTCCAAACCTATAAATTTTATATTTTGCTAACTTTATAATCGGTAATATATGGTATATCGTTATCTACTGATTCCATAGTAATCGGTTGTTGTTTAACAAATTAAACCTCCGATTATACTTGTTTTTGTGTACAAACTTGTCTTGATTTCTTTCTATAATCGGTAGTACGAGAATATAATTAACTACCGATTGTTGTTAATCTGTAGTACGGGGATGTAATTAACTACCGCTTGTTATTAATCGATAGTACGGGAACATAGTTATCTACCAATTATTGTTGTCTAACTCATTGCTATTTTATGTAGATTATTGAATTGGTTAATCATGTTTCATACGAGGGTCCAGATACTTCCCTACAATATGCAAATAATTTGGTATGCTACCTACCCACTCTTGCCTTGTTATAAAAATGTATGTTACATGGTTAGGCGTATGATATTTGTTTTGTTATATGCGCATTAAGACATTTGGAAGTAAGGCGGAGGCAAAGGAATGACTTACCAACAAGGAAAAAGAGAAGATGTGCGTTTTAGTTCAGAACAATTGCGTGAGAGTTGATCGATTTGAAATGATTTGTGAGAGAGGTGGCGAGCGAAAGAGTCACCATGGGAAAGGATCGTAAATACGTAAAGAAGACAGAGAGGAAATACCGAGGTAATTCAAAGAAGATTGGATGCCCATTTAAGATTATCTTCAGTAAGCCCGACGGTAAAGAAGGTAAAGTATGGAAAATATTTAGATTTGCTAATGGTCGTCACAACCATGAAGATCCGGAAAGTCTTGTTGGGCACGTAATGGTTGCCAAGTTAAAACCAAAGGAAATAAAGACGGTGAAGTCTATGAAGAACATAATGAAAGCGAGTGCAATCCTATTTAAGATAAAGGCGGACGACCCCAACAACTTGTCTTCGTTGTCTATAATCAAGTCGGCGCTAGCAACGATCAAAAGGACGGAATGAGATGGTCGAATGGTTATGCAACAATCAGAGTGGTTAGCCGAGAAACACAATTACACGTTGAGAAAAGAAGAAAGGGATGGTAAGGTTATTCGTATTTTCTTAGCACATCCGAAGATGATCCAATTGGCTCAATGTTTTCATCTAATTTTGTTGATAAATGCTACTTACAAGACAAACAGGTACAACATGCCGTTGTTGAATATTGCTTGCCACACTTCGTACAAATGCACATTTATGATGGCGTAGGGTTTAATGGATGTTGAGAACGATGCGAGTTTCATTTGGATGTTACAAACATTAAAGTCGATTTATAATGGCGATCATCTTCCAAGGGTTATTGTAATGGATAACGATCAAGCCTTGATGAATGCAATAAAGGTAGTATTTCCGGAAGCCCAGAATTTGCTTTGTACGTAGCACATTCAATGAAACATCAAATCCAATTGAAGACATCATATCCAAGATAAAAAAACGAAACAAAGGTACCAAGAGGTCGAAGGAAGAGGATGAACGTATTAGTAAACTAACCGTGGAAGAACGAGAAGAAGATAAAAGGTTAGCTGATGAAAAGTGGATCGAGGATGGAATAAAGTGGTCTTTATTTCTAAAAGCATGGGATAAGATAGTTTGGTCGATGACGGAGGAAGTTTATGGATACAACTTGAAGATCTTTGAGGATGAATGGGGCAAGAACTATCCCAAACCAGTTAAGTATTGTAAATCACAATGGTTGGGACCGTATAAGGATAAGTTTGTGTTTGCATGGACATATGAATATCGAAACTTCAAGAACAAGGCAACAAGCATTGCAGAGGGGTCCCATGGCCGATTAAAGAACATACTAGTCGGTAGTCAAAATGGGGTCGTGTCGGTCCAAGAAGCAATCCATGAGTTCACCAATTGTGACCTCACTAAGATTTATGGTTCAATGGAAAAAAAGTCGGTATAGATTTCCGTTGGCACATTTAAAACATAAAAATCTTCTAAGGGGTGTTCTTGGTGGGTAATAAATTTCATGATAAAACAATTGGAGTTGTACAAAGATGACGATGGTGAGATTACGGTTTGCAATTGCAAGACGATGATAGGTATTGGACTCCCGTGTCGTCACATGTTTGGTAGGTATATTGAAGTGATTGACATTAATGATATTCATCCCTTTTGGAAGCAATTATCTTTCACTCCAAACACCCCGGTGGTTGATGGTGCGTCGTTCGTGGAGACGGAAATGTTTGCACGAATATTCGAGCGTTACTCTATGTCAAATGGGACACAAAAGCAAATATTGATGCACCATTTAGAGGAAGCCCTTCACCCTTTTCTAAAGGTTGTTGAAGAACCAATGAAAGAAAAGGCAATGGGTAGGCCGAATACCAAAAAGCCAAGGTCAATTCAAAGAAAATAGTTAGAGGAATGGTTATCTAGTCAACGAGAGCTTTCTAGGCATGAGCATACTGAAGTTGAGTATCAAGATGTGTCGGCTCTAAGGAAAAGGGGTCGTCCAAGGAAGGATCAAGGAAGGATCAAGGTGTACCAAGCTCACGACAAGTCAAACCTAAGGTCTCTACGATTCTTTCTCAAGTAAGTCAAACCCAACCTATATACGGAAGACCAAATCGAGGTACGTATACAATATACGATGAGTATTTGGAACAACTCCCTCTACTCATTATACCATTTGTTTTTTCCACCGACGATCTCGATGGGGATGACAACTCTGGTTTTCACGTTGCTTCGAAATAAATAGGAGACTTTAGTGAGGCGGTTACCGAGAATATCACCCAATGATAATATTTAAGAAATAAGATGGTCGCCCAACTATTGGAAGATAAGGAATTCTATATTGAAATGATGAAAGAAGGATATATACATGTTAGAGAACAAGAGTTCAAAGAGTTATATACTCGTGTAAAATACCGAAACGAATTGAAGACAATCGGATCCAAATATTGGATGGTAATGCCGAAATGTGGGTATCTTTTAGCGGATGTATTGAAATACGTGGTACATTATTTATGTCCTCCTTCCTTAGGAGTGAGTGTTACATTTACACCCACAAGGACGGTTTGTGATGAGTCGGTCAAGGATAGACGAATCATTATGGCATGGGTTAATAGCAATCATTTTATTGGTTTAAGGTTAATGGAAGATTGTCCATTACCTCCATTGAGTAGGTGGTCGGATTACTTCCCAACTAACCAATTGCAAGGAGTGGTTGAAGCAATACGAGTCCAACATGGAGCGTTGGGATCGTTTAACAAACTTTGTCAAGGATCCAATTGATTTGACCGATGATGGTGAGTAGTTTAGTTGATCATGTGATTTTGAACATATATTTTGAACATTAGGTATAGAAAAATATTAATGCAATGTTTTGTGATCGTTAACAAAAAAAAAATCATTTTTGCATGCATTTAATGCAATGGACGTCCCAGAATCGGTAGATAATGGAGTACCATATCTACCGATTATAGTTGTCGCCACAAAAATGAATTTCTCGAAACTTACAAAATTTCTAACTCTTCATCTTCCACAATCGGTAGTGGGTGAAATTTTTTATCTATCGATTTAGAATCGGTAGTTTGTAAAATCACATATTTATCGATTGTGATTATATCCAGAGTTGAATTAAACTTAAAAATTTTGCTCTTTGTAATCGGTAGTTTAAAGATCAAATTTATCTACCGATTCCATTGTAATCGGTTGTTTTGTAACAAATTAATCCTACGATAATACTTGTTTTTGTGTACAGAACTTGTCTTGCTATAATCGGTAGTACGGGAACATAATTAATTACCGATTGTTCTCTAAAACTCACAATCGGTAGAAAGTATCAAAACTTATCTACCAATTTTATTGAATTATAACCGATTTGTACCCTATTTGGCATGAATAAATAGCCGTTTGAACAGTGTATGAACATATTTTTAAAAAAAAGTAGTCGTTACACTAGCCTTTGGGTGTTTATTGTATATAAAAGGAACTCTTCTCTCAACAAAAAACCCCACAATTCTCAAACTAACTCATTTTTCTTCATCTTCTCAAAAAACCTCACACTTCTCAAACATGGCTACTAGCTGGTCCACCAAGGAAGATGTTGCAGCTGTTCGGGCGTGGGTGGTTACCACGAAGCATGATTCTCATCTAAAAATTAACTCTTCTCAAACCGTAGAAGCTTTTTGGAACCGGTTTTTTCAAGTTTTTGTGGGTTTAGATGGCAATGGAGGTGGAAGAACATGGAACGTGGTCAAGGATAGATTCGAACAACTCTATGATCGTTGTGATTGTTTTAGAACTGATTTGTATAATGCAAGTTTAGTTTCCCAGAGCTCGACATCAATGGATATGTAAGTATATCTCAAATAGATGTTAATCAAATCAATTATAATCTCAATATAATACTAACAAATTGTTCATTACTTTTTTCAGACTCCCCATGCTCTTAAGGACCATAGGGATATGTTTGGAAGAAAGTTCACGCATTTTGCATGCTATGATGTATTGAAAGAAAATGACAAGTATTTGATCACGATTATTTTGATGATGACTATTGGTCAATTAGGCATCAAAACTAATCAAGTGTAATGTTATGATCTACTTTATGTCTTTAAATTCAATGAAAGAAGCCAAAAAACTTTATTCCGTGATTCATATTATGTCTTGGAGAATACCCTTCACCTTAAGCGGCATGGACGAACCTTAAACGGGTTGAATCTGTCCATCATCTTAAGTATATTGAAATGAGCTTCGTAACGGTAATTTGATCGTTTCGATCGTCGCCATTCCTCGAGAGATCTCGATATAAATTCATCATTAGTTTCACAATAAAACGATATCGATTGACAAGATAAGTTAAATTCAAAAATGGATCAACTTCTCTGCTTATGCAATTAAATCGACAAAAAAGATCAGCTCTATTACGGTTATTGGGGTTACCGGTGTCAACGTAAAAGTGTTCATGAATACTCTCCAAATACTTCATACTCATTATACCATTTTTCGTACATTATTCTCCTCGCCTCGGATAGAATTGCACATAACGCCTACATAGCGATAAATCTTCTTCTACCGTGAACAGTTGAGCCATTAATCTTGAAGATGATTACTTCGATATTGAAGAGTTAAAATGTCTTGGAGGTGCATAAATGAGAAGAGGTCACCCTCTTTATATAGATTAGAGTCCCAACGACTCTTTTTTTCAAAAAAAAAGCCGTTGAGGCCCGGTGTAACAAGAGTGTACAGAAAATATGTACACTAAGTTCATACGAATATAAACAATCAGAAGTATCTGGATCACCATTATCTACCGATTTATATAATCAGTAGTCTATGAAACTTTATTTACTACCGATTATAGATTTTTCCCCAAATTCGAAATTGAAATTTTTTCATAATCCATAATCGGCAGTCTAAAAAAATGTATTTACTACCGATTTTAATGTAAAATGTGTCCAGAAACCAATCAGTTCTATCATCTTAATCGATACATAATTAACACCTGATTGTAATCAACAAGTATAATCGGTAGTCTAATAATTTTTTTTACTACCGATTGTATATGTTGCCCCAAATTCAAAATTGAAAAAATTATCAAATTTCCAACATTATCATACTCTATAATCGGTAGTCTAAGAATTTTTTTTTACCACCGATTGTATATGTTGTCCCAAATTCAAAATTGAAAAAATTATCAAATTTTATTATGGTAGTCTGATAAAAAAATTTACTACGGATTGTATATGTTGCCTAAAATTCAAAATTGAAAAAATTATCAAATTTCTAACATTGTCATACTATATAATCGGTAGTCTAAGAAATTTTTTTACTACCGATTATAATATAAAATGTGTCCTTAAACCAAGCATTTCCATCAGTAGGTGTAATTGGTAGATAATTATCAATCGATTTTAGATCAGTAGGTGTAATCGGTAGATAGTTATCTACCGATTGTGGATCAACATGCTTAATCGGTAGGTAATGCAAACCACTTATCTACCGATTTTAATGTAAAATTTCAACAAAGTTACTTATTAAAAATGAGTCTCTTGCAAATCAATCGATAATCCACAAAAAGAACATAAAATCCATTCATCATCCATAAAGTAATCCATTCATCATCCAGAAAGTAAACATAATGTTAGAACATTAAACAAGTTTCTTGAAAATCAACTGAAAATGATGTTCTCTAACAAGACAACCACAATCTAATTTCTAGATTTTTTTGGTTTTAGTACGAGGACGACGAGCACCAGGGACATATCTTTCAGCATCAGGGACATTGGCTTCACCATCAACACTAGATGAACCACAAGATCTTTTACTGTGCTTCGCTGCTGGCCTTTTAGGTTTATCTGAAGCTTTCTCCCCAAACTTACTTGCATAAGCTTCATTATCAATGTTATCTATTAGGTCTTTATGCTCTTTCCTCTAATCAATTGATAAAGGCACTCCCGTATTTATACACCCAGCAATCTTCTTGGAGAAAAACGCAAACCTGTTTTTCTGTTTTTACGCAATAACAATCAAATGATTATTATCTAAAATATTGATTCGTAATATTAAAATCAAAAGGAAGTACCATTATGTACCAGCCTTTCATAACCAGAAGGTTTGTCTTTGATGATACAAAAATAATCAGACACCTTGGTGGTCTTTCCTTTATCTTCACGGATCACATGAAGATGCTCCCGGTACCATTCCATATAGCGTGGATATACTTCATCACCTCGGTTGATAGGTCTCCCATCGTTGATCAAATATTGCATCTTGTTATTCCAATCTTCAACGGATGGGTTACCAGAGTAAACTACTGTGATAGAGTCCTTACCACATACAGAATTTTCCACGTCCAATTTGAACTTGCCACGCATGTGACTCCAAGGTTCTTCTTGTACATAACCGAGTTGACGCATCACCCTAGAGGCATTGTACATAACATATCCCGTGGGATGCCACAAGGGTCCATAATAAAACGACAACTCAGACCTTCCCGCTATATGTCCACTAGCTCGGTCTTCCTTGTATGGATCAAAACATACATCTTTGGACGTCATCAAGTCTAATTTCCTCCTTAAAGAAATCAACTGTTGCTCCTTATACCTTGAACGATTGTTGTCGAAGATGTATTTTGTTCCTATGGGTGTTCCTTTCTCCCATATCGGATTCTCTTTGGCCAACTCGAGGAAAGGGAAGTGGTCATAGATCCATGTCTAGTGTACATATCAAACCAAGTATGAGAAAATTGATTCTTAAAAGAGAAACAAATAAATAACAATCAAAGCATCAATAAAGTTACCAAAATACATGTAGTAGGCTCACATTCCCAGAAATTTGGCTAGTTGATTCCCTCGATGCCTTTCTCAACTCTTCCATCAAGAATGCATGGCATGCGGTGCCCCACGAGTAATCACGAACTTTATTGAGAGGATGCAATAGTTGTAGAAGGTTGGTGTCGACCCGGTTGCCACTATAATTGGGGAAAATGATACATCCCAAAACACAGAGGAAATATGTAGTGGCTGCAGCATTCACTTCGTCGTCACTAAACTCTGGATTCATTTCTTCTTTATCCTTGGTGCCTTTGAACATATTCATCAAGTGAACCATCCTGAACTCTCTAGTTTTGTAACGAAATCACCGGTTGAACTCAATGTCGGATGTCGCTCGATCCCAACCAAGGCACTTCTGAGTGTAAAAATAAAGTTGTTCCCAGCTTAACTGCTTTACGTAATCAAACGTGACGGTTGTACCATGGTCAACGAGACTAAGAATCTGCACCACATCATCTGGGGTGATCGTCATCTCTCCAAACGGTATGTGGAAGGTATCTGTCTCAGGATACATTCTCTCCAGGAAGGTTGATATCGACACCCGGTCATGCCCTAACATTAGATTCTCGGCAGCAGTAGATAACCCCGAGTGATAAATAATTTGCTTGAACCTTTCACACTCACCATCTAAAGGCCAATCTTTCATTTTTCTTGGTGCAATTGTAGGTTTGAGTAGACGAACCGCATGAGAATGGTCCAAATATACGCGACGAATTATAAAATAATTAGAATAACAGTTAACACTTCTACGAATAAAAAGACAATATGTTAAGAATGAAGTTTTATAATTATTACCTTAGTTGAATAAATTTCTTTGGCCCAAGAGTCTTTGTATCTAAATAACACATCTCCTTCATCTCTTGCTAACCCAGGTATTTGGCCTTCTTCAATACCCTTCATCTTCAAAGAGGCGGGGACTTGGTGTCCTCCTTTCTTCTTAATTACCTTCTTTGTACCTTGTACTTCTCCTTGTGCATCACTTGGTTCTCTTTCTTCTAGGTTTCTAACTCTTGGAACACTTGGTTGACTTCCTTCGGTGATAGAGATTCCGCTAGCGCTCTTTTCTCTTCTTGCACTAGCTGTTACTTTCTTACCCCCTTCACGATGAGGCCCCAAAAAAATTGTATCTTGGGCTTGATTAGCTCGCCTTTCCCTAAAAAAACAAAATAGCTCATAAGACACCATTTAATCACTACATAATTGGTAGAGAAAGTATATAAAAATCAACCGATTGTTCATAATCGGTAGTCAAATAAACAAACTAACAACCGATTATTCATAATCGATAGATCGGGTCATAGATTATCTCCCGATTATGCATCAATTTTGGTCATAAAACTCTAAGCTATAGACATACATATAATCGGTAGTCAAATAAACAAACTAACAACCGATTGTGCATAATCGGTAGCTCGGGATCTATATTATCTACCGATTATGCATAAAAATAGAACAAAAAACTCTAAGCTATGGACACACATACAATCGGTAGTCAAATAAACACAATAAAAAACGATTAAAAACAATCGGAAGTCAAATACATAACCTATCTACTGACTGAAACCATCTAATATAATCGAAAGTTAACAACTACTACATATCTACCGATTGAAACCATCTAATATAATCGGTAGTTAGATAAAAAAATTAACTACCAATTAAGCCTAAGTTTTGGTATAGGAATTAATGACTAAATCTAACTACCGATTATTGTCGATGTTTTTGAGGAATCCCTAACTTTCATAATCAGGAGTTTAAACCTATACGAAACTGTCGATTGATTCAAAACTATATTCCTCTACATGAAACCATCTAATATAATCGGTAGTTAGATAAAAAAAAATAACTACTGATTAAGCCTAAATTTTGGTACAGGAAGATAATCGGTAGTTAATGACTAAATCTAACTACCGATTATTGTCGATGTTTTTGACGAATGAAGAACACGACCATAATCGGTAGATAAATATAACACGAAACTACCGATCATATCAAATAACCGAAAACCCTAGAAATTCTATTGACGATTTCATTCGATTCAAGCAAAATAAACACAAATAATGGTAAACCTTATTGTAGCCATTAGATAGTTCTGGAGAGGCTAATTGTCGGAATCAGTCTCCGTATCTAGATCATCATCTTCGTGTTTTTCGTGTTCTTCATCTTCTTCACTATGTTCTTCAACGATCTCTCTGTTTCTTATTCTCTCGGCAAAATTTGGCCAATTACTGTTGTCAGATTGACGACTTGTTTGTTTCTGTCGAGTCGTCTTTAGATTGAAATATCGACGATGATTTGGTACGTCGATTAACGACAATACGATGAATTGGTTTTGAAAATTTCACGAAGAATTTTTTTTGCACAATTGGTAGATAGAACGAAGAAAAAAAGAAAAGAAACTATTTCTCACAATCGGTAGTTAGAAATGAAATGAGTTTAGGTTTAGATTTTATACTTTTATTAGTGAAAGGATATATAGATATTTTTACCTACCATTAGACTATACTATAACCATATCTATTAGATATATATAAATAAATCCTCCAAAAAAAAATTAAATCGCCCTAATATCACACCTATACCGAATAAAACCAACATAGACTCCACCAGAATTAATGTTCTTTTTTACGCTAGTATTTTGCATCGCAATAAAGTTTTCCCATTTTAGAATGACTTCATTAAATCCCATAAAATGTTCCTCCGCTTTTCTTCGTAGCTCTTCCCCTATCAAAGACACGTTGAACTGCACTTGACATGGATATCAAACAAGTGTTTTCTTGTTGACTGTCACCAACTTACGTGGATCTCCCACCCTCATTTCAAACATTCAAAAACCCTTCTTATTCCTCTGTTTGTTCTTTTTTTTTCCTCCATTACCACAAAACAAGCTTTAAAGAGGCAAAATATAGAGAGGCAAGGAAAGATGATCATCATTTTGGCAATATTTCTGGTCATTACATCAATAGCAGCAGGAGGGATATTTTCACCACATGAGAAGAACCAGAGAAATGATGATTTAATAGTAAAAGAACATGAGAAGAACCAGAGAAATGATGATTTAATAGTAAAAGAAGTGTGACGACCAAAAATATGATCGTCCACATCCAAAATTTAATTTGAAAAATATTACAGTGGAATAGAAATGAAATCAAAAACTAAAATTATAAAATCTACACAAGATCTAACGTGATTCGACAATAATTTGTTTACATTAACGGATAATGAAGTTGGAGTTTCTTATTCATTTTTCTGGGTTACAATGAAAAATGACATGGAAGAAAAGAGTTGGCCCCCAAAAGTTTCCCCTCTTTACACATTGATTTAATATTTATAGGGAAAATAAAAATGATATTTACTAAAGTGCATTTTTACCACATGTTAATAAAGTCTGCCACGTATCGAGCCCGTCACGTGTCCACATAAGAGAAAAGGAAAAAGGAGGAGGTCCTGGTGCTTTTTGGAAGGAGGTAATGGTGCTTCCAACAACTTATACAAAGCTTTAATAGCATAATAATGATTGAAAATGATTGTTTTATGATTAATTTTAATGGCTAATGATTAGTTGTAATGTATCGATGATTGGTTTTTAATGATTTGCATGTTTAATTAGTTGTCAGATAGAGAGTGGTGCGTTCAAAACTTGATACGGACTACACGGGCCTCCTGCTGCGTTTAGTGTGCTCCGAACTTGGACGCTCCAAATGGGCTTTCTGTTGCTTGCTACGGACTTACGCTGGCCGTTTGTGGGAATTCGATTGCTGCGTTCCTGTATGAGTTTGCTTCTTTCCCTCATCTTTCTCTTGTTTCTTGGTATGTTGTTCCTCTGCTGGTGTTGGTTTACTTCCACTCCGTCACAAATTGATTGGTAGATTCAAACTTAGATTATGGGCGGGAAACGAAATGGTTGGACAAGCTTTTGGCAAGCTTCGAACCTAATCTTTGCTGCGCTCCGGACTTGAATTGTAGATACCATTTTTGGTACTCACTAGAAGGTCATAGATTGATAGTAGTTGAATACGAAAGAGAAATAACAGGATTTAGAAACCCCAATCAAGATAAACCTCATCATCATCAACATCCACAACAACAACTTCATGAATCCTCAAGGAATCGACATCATCATCATCATGAGGAGGAAAAGGAAGATAAACCGTTAGAACATGGTTTATCATCAGCTTCATCAATGTTAGGGACAGCGAGAAACTAAAAGTCCCAGATTTAAGTCAAGCTGGGATAACAAGTGAATCAATAAGTGATGCCTATGAGAAATTTAAAGAAGTTGTTGATGAGACTGTTTGTAGAGCTAAAGAGTGTATGAATTATAAAGGTCATTTAGCTGATATTGCAGCTAAAGGTGTTCAACATACTGCTCAAAAAGTTAAAGGAAAAGCTGAAGATATTGGTAACGCTGAATCTTTGAAAAAAGCCACTGATAATATTAAAGCCACCACTGTTGAGAAAAGCAATCCCTGAAACCATTGTTCATGCTAAAGAAGCTGCTCAAGACTCACAGATATCTAGGAGTCTTAGTGAATCCTTTGGTGAGGCTAAAGACAAGGTTTTGGACAAGGCCCATGATGTTAAAGAAGCAATTGAAGATATACCGGCTGTTAGAAGGGCTGAAGAAACTATACATCAAGCTAAAGAGAAGGTTTTTGATAAAGCACATGATGTTAAACAGGGAAGTGAAGATTCACCTACTACCAGAAGGATTCATGGAGCTGTCAATCAAGCTAAAGAGAAAGGTCATGTATAAAACCCATGACTTCAAAGAAGCAGTTGAAGGTTCAGATGCAGCAGAGATAGTTACTAAGAGAATTCCTGAAGCAGTTTATCATGCTAAAGATTTGGTTTTGGAAAAAACTCACGACTTAAAAGCAGTGGAAGATTCAGATGGTTTAAATCAGGCTAAAGGTAAGGTTTGGGAGAAGGCACACAATGTTAAAGAAGCACTTGGAGATGCGAGAGAAACAGCTGCTGGATATATCAATGGAATGCCTGGAACACTAAATTATGCTAAAGGTAAGGTTTCGGAGAAGGCACACAATGTGAAAGAAGCATTTGAAGATGCTGGTGAAACTGCAGCTGGGTATATGAAGGGAATGCCTGAAACACTAAATCAGGCCAATAGAAGGTTTCAGATAAACCTCACTCGGTTAAAGAGGCATTCGAAGATGCAAGAGATACTCTAGCAGAATCAATATCGGAAACGGCAAGTGATGCAAAAGAAAAGGTTATTGATAGAGCTCAATCTGTGAAAGAAGCCATTGGAGAAGCTAAAGAGTCTGCAACTGAGAAAGCCAAGAGATTGCCAGAGACCATACATCATGCGAAAGAGAATATTCTGGATAAAGCCCATGATTTCAAAGATGCAGTAGAAGACACTAGGACACACATTCCTGAAACCCTGAAACAAGCACAAGACAAGGTTTATAAGAAAATCCACTCTGTAAGAGATAAAAGCAGCAAAGCAAAAGAGGAAGTTGCTGAGAAATCCCATGATTTGAAACAATCAGCTAAAGAACTTCCAACTGATGAGAAGGAAAAAGCTTCGCAAGATTCAGATGGACTGATCAAAATGGCAAAAGACAAGATCCTAAATAGAGCACATGAAATTAAGGAAGGAGCTGGACATGTTAAAGAATCAGTGAAAGAATTTGTTGACCTAAAAGAAAAAGTAAGAATGACTGAATCAGCCGTTAATGATAAGAGAAGTAAACATCAAAAAACAACTATGCTGTTTAAAGAAGGTACAAGAAATTTCACAAATGCATTGCAGAGAGGTTGGGATATGGCTGTTTCTGATGTAAATGTTAAATGGGGTTTAGGGGTTATACGTATGGTGGGATTTGGTACAGCTTATGGTTCTTCAGTGTGGGTTTCATTTGTTTCTGGTCACTTGTTAGCTAGGGTATTACCAAGACAACAATTTGCAGCAGTGCAGAGTAAGATATATCCGGTTTATTTTCTGGCTCATTGGTTATAGTATCGGGTCTTCAATGGTGGCTCAAATTTTAGCGCGACGATATCAAAGTGCACAAACTAAATATCAAAAAGGAGAGAAAATTCATGCTTACGATTTGGGAATAGCGCTTGTGTTTGTTCTCGTTAACTCGCTTTTCTTGGAGCCTCGAGCTACTAAGGTATACTTTGTTGCTACTCTTTTTTCTTGATTTACATATGCATATTATCCACTATGAATTTTGTGTATTATGATGTTAGTTCTAATTTACATTTGTGATTGTATTTTGTTTAGTTATGTGAGTCGGATTACATATGAAGCATGCATGTGAAAAGTTGTTGTTATAGAGATGGCACATTTATCATAAGCATCGGTACTAAGATTCTTGTGGTATAGTTCAGGGAAATAGGTAAAAGTTTCAGTGAGGGATATTATTCTTGCTCAAAGTGCTAGCTCTGTATACTACACTCCGTTACAAGTTAGCGCAGGAAGTTTCCTTTTGTGCTTCAGAAGGAGCTTCTGGTAGTCTGAATACGGACATGTTCACTTTGACAAGATTAAATCATTCTCACCTTGAATTATCTGAGAATTCTCACACAAAAATCTTCTATGGCTGAATTGGTAGGAGAAGACATACAAAGGGTGACTTCCTAACCTTAACAGGAGCAATCAATAACTTTTTCTCCGTTTAATTCATTGAGAAAGTGATACTCAGACTCAAAATTAAGCCTCAAGTGACCCTTGCATCTCAAAAGTGGCAGCATTTTGGAGTAGCACATTTAGGTCTTCGTCTTGAATGTGTTTGTTGCGAAGCAACTAGCATTCTTGACAAACACATTCAAGACAAAGTCTTAAATGTGCTGTTCCAGGATACTTTCTACTACTGCATGCATCGCACTTTGGTACTTATTTGGAGACTTGAGTGGCGTTCTCTTAGATGTTCTCAAGTGCTTAGGTTGATATCCAGCTTCATGTTTCAATTCAGCCGAAGGAGAAGTAGTACATACATGTCTACATTAGTCATATATCAAGTAACTAGTTTGCAGCTTTTGTGTTTTGTTGGTAGTTTTTAGGGTTCAGTAAGTAATCCTAATTATTGGGATCTTATAGATATATATTTTCTTCTTATCAGGTGATGCTGGAGAAAATGAAGTGGGAAAAGGAGGAAGGAAGAGGCCTTCACGGTCCAAGCGAGACACGGGTGAGAACTGAAACCAGGCGGACTAGAACTGCAGTTGGTGAAGAACTAACAGAAGAGCTTGTGACAGAGCGGTCACATGAAGACGAAATAGAGAGGCGAGCAAGAGAAAGGGCTAACAATGAGATAGAGCAACCGAATCAGAGGCTGAAAAAACAGAACAGATATTCGGCTTTCTTCAACATTCTGACTACAATGGCTTTTACTTGGCATATTAATTACTTGGCTCAGTGCTTATTTGTTTCCTGCTAAATCCGATGGGTGCTCTCATGGTTCTTACTTGATGTATGATATTGTCAAACGATGATCCACCACAACAATGTTAATGATGACGATCCAGTTTGGAGCAACAAAATGATCCACCACAACAATGTTAATGATGACGATCCAGTTTGGAGCAACAAGACGGAGAAATTGAAGAAGATTTATCAGATTCTGATATTCTGGATAGATTTCCCGTGGTGAGAACGCAGGGTTTTAGAAGAATTTTGGGTTACTAAGGCAGTTTTTTTTCATTTTTTTGTAGGGTAGGCCGGCTTTTGTAATTTCTGAAGTTAATTTTTCTGCAAGTAGGTTATCACAAGCCAGGGATAGTGATTGAAATATACTTGAGCGTGTAATATGTGCGGACTTTTCTGTGTGGAGCTGGTGATGATGTACAGGGATAATTGGGAAAATATCTTAAAAATGCATGTCCGTTGGGAAAATGTTACGCAAAAAATATTTATAGGAAAATGTTCTATCGTTACATTTTTCATCCAAGTAGCATTAAATGGTCTACACTTGATCTTATATATGTATGGGCCTTAAGACAAGATTCTCTTTATTTTTGGATTTCGTCACGTCTTCTAGGGTTAGATTTGGACGGTTAAAAGATAATTTCGTCTTAAAGCCCACATATGTATAAGGTAAGTGTGCATTGTTTGACTATTTAACGTTACTTGGATAAAAAATATAACGATAAGATATTTTTTCATAATTTTTTTGCAGGGTATTTTTCCGACGAAGCATGCTTTTTTAGGATATATTTTTTTAATTATCCCCTAATGTAATGCTTCATGGTCGAATGTTGTGTTATGTGCAGGCTGTTTTGTAAGGTTGATTCGATCAATCTTCATTTTTATACTTTAAAAGGTGGTTGCTCTAGTTGTATTGGTTCTGTCTCTGTTTCTGTTTATGTTTATGGGGAGATCTAACTCGATTTCGGTTCTTCTTTCTCTTGGATTGTGAGGGGCTACTATTTTAGATTACTGATAACATTTGTCGTTGTTTTGCTAAAACTAAGGCCCAATTCCAAGTTGAATGCCGAATCCACCACAGTTTCCTTCCTATTGTTCTGGCTTCATCTTCTTTTACGTGTCTTTTCAATTCTCTGTGTTGCTTGGAAAAACTTGTACGTCTTCTTCTGTTTCTTTTTGGAAGGGTCAATGATTCTTTATTCTGAGAAGTCCAACATTGATTTCACGTACAATTTCTCGGTCTTCTCTCGCACTAGGCATAGGACCACTACTACAAATACTATATGATAGTTTTCTAAATAAAATCTTCAAGTCAACAAGTCAAAAATAGCTTCTTGTGAAAGTCAATCTTCATTAAAACAGAAATTTAAACTACTAGTAATACTTTGTTCCCACACATCTTGAGTATGAAAACCAGAACCGGGAGAAAAAGAACCAGTTCACCAACCAAGCAGGGAAGACATACCAAGTGACCTGCAGTCTTGTTTTGGAATCTAGCTAGAAAAAAAAGGGTCTGACAAATAATGTGTCACTTTTAGTGTACTCCACTGTGATGAACAAGTATACAGAGACATAATGGGTCTGATTCCCCATGAAGGAAAAATGTAATAGACAAATAAGAAAAAGTTAGAAGAAGTGAGAGAAACCAAGCAAATGTGAGTCCAATCCAGCAAAGCCTTGGAATATCAGCTAAAAACCAAACACCCTGTCGGACACTGTCCCCCCCTATCTTTCAAACTTTATCTTTCCACGAATTATCATCTTATTCTATTTTATTTATAGTTTCCTCGTTAAACTTGGATATTCTATCCATTATCATGGTTCTGATTAAGTTGCTTTTACGTACACTGATTTTTCACTTTCTCATTTTTATTTTCCTGACGAATTTGATCAGAGACACATCGTATTTTCTAGGCGTTCAACTTCGTAATTTCGGTTTTGATAGTAAAAGAGTGAGGATTAAAGGTAGGAGTTACACGAGTGATTTGATAGTGAGGATTGAAGGTAGGCGTTATGAGTCAATTGCTCTCACTTGTCTGTAATTTGATGAAGGACTACCAATTTATTTTTTTAACTTATTATTTTGAGTTATCGTGCTGGTTTGACAACTTTTATTTCAAAACATCCGCTAATGGCTGGGTTCCAGAATTTTTGAGCAAAGCGGATGTATTAATGGCGGTCCACTCATGCAGTAATAATGTGTACCTTTTGATCTTTCTCTCTTACTCGCTTTATACTGTTCTATCCGTCCAAATTATATAGGTATAGGTTTATTTTTAATTATCCATCAACATAGTTAGATAGTTTTTTTTTATATACCCTTATTTATAATAAAAATACAAAACTTGGTATAAAAAACTAAGGTGAACAAACTTATCATGCATAAAACTCTCTCATATTATCTTTTATAAAGAAAAACCATTTTCATTAAAAATGAGACAAAAACCCCATTTCACTTAATACTAATTAAATTTAGATTTTAATTATTTTCAATATACCCGAATTGCCATTCCTATATAATCTGTAAGTTTTAAATTGAAACAAATCTTAAAACCAAATCTTCTCTAAAATTCGGATGAGAGAATTCTGCTAATAACATATCTTCTCCAAATCTGATTATTTGAAGAACGGAAACATATCTTCTCCAAATTCGGCTAGGGTTTCATCAAAATATATCTTCTCCAAATCTGATTCCTGAAATTTAATTGAAGAATTGTGTTCGTTTTTGGTGTTGTTTAATTGAAGATATCTTCTTCAAATCAAATTATGTTGTGTAAGTGAAGATTTGAGTTCGTTTTTGGTGCTGTTTAATTGAAGAACATAAATTCTAGCTTCGATTCATCTCAAACAGTTTCAAATCCATTGATTATTTGAAGAACCGAGTCCGTATTTGTTTAAGTGAAGAACAGAAACTCATGTTCAGTTGTATTTCATCAGGTAAGTTTAATTTTCGATTTATTGATTTTGGTTTTTATTTGATTATCATACTTTTGAAGAACCAAACTCAAAATTGTATTCGTTTCTATTCAAGTGAAGATCAGGAACTGTAACTTCAAATTGTTTGTTTTTTGAAAATTCCTACTGTATTTTCAGTTTTTTCTTTCAATTTTGATCATATTCTCATTCGGTTCAAGCTTTTGTATTAGTTCAATCATTCCTCTGAAACTGAAATCCAACTTTCAAATGTTGTTGTTGGTGTTGTTGTTTATATTCACAAACAAGTGAAACCGTTTTTGGTTTCATACTTTTTCTTGTATATAATTGTAATCAGAGTTTGTTATGTTTTTGATGTTAATTTTCAAATGTTGATGTTGGTGTTGTTGTTTATATTCAGTGAAACCGTTTTTGGTTTCATTCTTTTTTTGTGTATATTATTGGAATCACATTTTTGTATGTTGTTGATGTTAATTTTCAATTTTTGTTGGTGTTGTTGTTTATATACACATACAGTGAAACTTATTTTGGTTTCATACTTTTGTCTGTAGATTATGAAATCACATTTTTGTTATGTTGTTGATGTTAATTTTCAATTTTTGTTGGTGTTGTTCTTTTATATACACATACAGTGAAACATATTTTGGTTTCATACTTTTTCCTGTTATTATGGAATCATATTTTTGCTATTTTGTTGATGTTAATATTCAAATTTTGTTGTTTGTTGTTGTTTATATTCACATACAGTGAAACTTATTTCGGTTTCATACTTTTTTCTGTAGGTTATGGAATCTGTTCTCGCTGTTATATTTCACAAAGATGATACATTATCTTTTCGTATTGGTCTACAAGCATCTGTTTGTGATTTGAAGGGTAATATATGTTCAAGTTGGTGTCAATTCTCTTCTCTTTATATTGAAATTTTCCACACAGTTTGTGATCACTAAAAGGTTATCAATTCTGATTTTGATCTCCAATCGGTTACTTTATTTACTTTTTTTAATAAGCTTCCATCTGTTGAGTTACATGTAAGGCATAGAGATGAGTCCTCTAGTTGTAGTTCAGAAATTTCAGCAATCATACCATATGAGCAGCCACGAAGTTTAGGAATTATATCTTTTGAGCATTCAAGACTTACAAATTTAGTTGATTATGATGTCCGTAATAAAGTTAAGGAACCGTTGAAGTCTGCGCATTGGTTTGGCCTTTTTCAGGGTGTCAATCAGGTGTTTAATGGAGGTTTTCAACAAATTCGTTCTGATTTATTGAAATATCATGCAGTATCTGGGTATTCATTTAAGATGACAAGGAATGAGAAGTTGAGGATTGGTGCATGTTGTTCTAAGAAGGAAGAAGATAAATGTGAATGGCATATATATGTTGTTTCTATTGATGGTGTTGAAGGTAGTCCTTTTATTATCAAGGAGTTAAATAAGAAGCATACTTGTTGTGGTGGAGTTGTAAACAGACCACATTTGTCTAAGAAACTTATTAGTAGCTTGATTCTTGAAGAGATTAAACAGAATCCAAAGAAGAAGACAAAGGATATTATGAATCAGTTTACAAGAGAGTACGGCTTTGACATTAGTCGTTATTATGCATATGCAGGGAAGAGGCATGAATTGAATATTACATGGGGAGAGAGCGAGAAATCATTTATGTACTTGAAATGGTATACCAACAAATTGACTGAAACCAATCCTAGATCTCGTCTTGTTTTGGAAGTTGAAAATGGGACTCAAAAATTTCAGAGATTGTTTATCTGTTTCGGAGCATCCATTTGTGGATTCAATTACTACCGTCCTTTATTATTCCTTTATGCATCCCATTTGAAAAGCAAATACCTTGGTCATATCATGGCAGCAACAGGTCTAACCGGGAATGATGGTAATTTTCTTAAACATTCTATTTTGTTTCACATCAGCGAAACCTATTTTTTTTACAGAAAAATATAATTGATAATCTGAAACCTTATTCGGTTTCATTGTTTTTTATATGGTGAGACATTTTTTCTACAGAAAAATATAGTTTAAACGGATGAAACCTTTTTCGGTTTCATTGTTTTTTTATATGCTGAGACATTTTTTTTTCTGTTCTGTTTTTTCAGAAATCTATCCTTTTGCTTATGCTGTTGTTTCTTCGGAGAATGACGCCAATTGGAAATGGTTTTTGGATAATTTGAAGCAAGTACTTTCTCCTATGCGCAAAAAGCTTACTTTTGTTAGTGATCGAGTTACTGGTTTGGTGAATCAAATCCCTGATGTATTCCCCGATGCTGCTCATGGTTGGTGTTATTGGCATATGAAAACAATATCAATACATACTTGCCGAAGTCCAGTAAGGTTTATAACAATTATGTGCTTGGGTTGTTTGAAAAATGTGCGTATGCTAATACACATATAAAATTTTCAGAGAACTGGGAGAATTTATTGCAAGTCAAAAATCAGAAGTTACAAGATTATCTGAATAGAGCTCCGATTGATAAATGGGCAAGTTTTTATTTCCCGGTCGTCGTTATGGTAGGTTGTGTTCGAATATTGCTGAGAGTTTCAATAGTTGGATCGTTGAAGAGCGAGAGAAGCCTATAGCCATTATGGTTGATGAGATCAGTGTGAAGCTTATGAATCAAATGTGTGTACGTCGTGAGGAATGTGCAACATTATTGAAGTGGCGAGAAACTTTGTGTCCAGAGTTTGAAACTGAGTTGTACAACAACAAGATGCACGGCCGTGAATACACTTCGTCGCAATATGTGTTTGAAGTTCATTCTACATTAACACAAAAAGTCGATTTGGAAAGAAGAACATGTTCTTGCAACCGCTGGCGCATCAACGGTTTTCCTTGTGCCCATGATATCCGTTGTATCATGCTAAATGAAGAAGACCCGTATAAGTATGTTGAATTCTATTTTACAGTAAAGTTCTACCGTGAATCCTATGCAAGACCAATCAATCCTTTTCCCACAGTTGAAAATCCTACGGTTGTGTCTCCAAAATCTCTTGTTCTTGGTCATGATGCTCTACCACAACCTGGTCGTCCAAGGAAGAAGAAGAGAATTCCTAATACAGGTTCAGTTCCTAATAAGAAGATGAGAACTTGTGGTAGCTGCCATGTTTTGAGTACCCATAACCGAAGGACATGCCCTGCGCGGCAGATGTGAATTTATTTTGACAACAATTCATTGACTTTTTCATTTTCATTTTTTGTTTAGACTACTATATGTTTCAATCTTCATATTGTTTACAGTTAAAATTTTATTTTTGCTTCAGGTCTTTCATGATTTTTTGTTTTTTCAGAGTTACATGCTTTTTATAAGTTACAATCCTGTAGCGTATGTTTTTTTTATCTATAAAATGATGAAACCTTTTTCGGTTTCATAGTTTGTTTTCTTCTGGAGTAAGATGAAATTTAAAAAGACTATGAAACCTTTTTCGGTTTCATAGTGTTTTTCTTTCTGGAATAAGATGAAAACAAAAATAAATGATGAAACCTTTTTCGGTTTCATAGTTTGTTTTATTCTGGAATAAGATGAAATTTAAAAAAACTATGAAACCTTTTTCAGTTTCATAGTTTTTTTTCATCTGTAGTTAGATGAAATAAAAAAAAACAATGAAACCCTTTTTGGTTTCATTGTTTTTTTCACCTGTAATAAGCTGAAACAGAAAATATTCATTAACATTTCTCATAAATCATATTGTAATAAGATGAAACAAATCATTCAAAAAGATTTTCATCCTTAAGAGTATTGATTGATCAAAAGACTGATTAATATTGAATAAGATTTTTTTTACGGACAACCATTTATACTGTATCATAAACTAATTGATTAACATTGTTGCAACCTAAGTTTCAACCTCTCTTTCATGAACAGACAACCACCATGAGGTTTGACCATCAGTCTTCTTTTCTCTTCCATTTTAAGTTGCAACTTTGTCAAGGAGTATTAGTCTTCAACTTTGTCAAGGAGTATCTTGCATGCCAACTTTGGCCTCATATTTTGCACCTTTTGTTTTATGTGCTCTTCGGATGAAAAATTTCCTTTCAAAAGGCTCTTCATGTAATAGCAAACATGAAGTCCGCAATCATTCCTGAAATTAACAAAAAAAATATCTTTAAATTAAAAAATAAAAAAAGGATTAAAATGAAGATATCACAATTTCTTTTAAAAGTAGTTACACATCTTGTTGACAGCAGAAAGGGGTGTTCAAAATAAATTCTTTTGTTTGACTTGATGGGTCCATGCAGAGCTTTGATAAATGTTTTCTGAATGCTGACACCATTCTTTCCTTCATGCTTTCAGTACTTTTTTTGCATTCATCTTCAGTGGAGGCCATTGAGTTGTACTGAGAGAATTCTCCAGTCTCATTATCAAAGACTAACAATGTCCAGTGATATGTCTTTTCACTTAGTTTTGTTATGATTGGAACGAAGACATATTCTGGAATGTAGTCCATTTTATCAATGAAAGCTTCAATCGTAGTGTGACAACTTTTACCGATTGAGTGCATTGTCTGAAATTCAATAAAAAATCAAAATGAGGCATTGTTGAAAATCAGTGAAACCTTTTTTTTACAGAAAAATGTAATTGAAACAGATGAAACCTTATTTTGATGAAACCAAAATTGGTTACATTGTTTTCAGAAAGACACTTGTATAAGATAAGTTAGATGAAACTTACATAGACATATGTGCTTAGGAAAACAGCCCTTTTGTACTTAGGAGTGCCATCTGATTTCTTGATGTTCTTTGCTATGTTTTTTTTTTTGCAATTTGAGCATGTAGAACTTAATCATATCTCCTTCTATGTCACCTTTTCTTATCAAGGCGTTCATATTTTTTCCTGTAATGTACAGGCCCATATCGTCTTTATCCCAAGCCATGTCACTGTTGTTATATTGTTGATAAACAAATTTAATATTTAAGAAGAATAAAAGAAACTAAAACACTTAAATTATTTAACCAAAAAACTTAATGGTATGAATGCCACTTACCTTTCATTGTGCATTTTAAAATATCTGCACACAATCTGTTTTTCATTTGAATCCAGCAGTTGCATAATTTTTAAGTTGTCCACTGCTTTCAACTTGTCTTCCCTTTTCTCTTTTTGTTTTTTCTCCAACTTTTTCTTTTGATTTCTGCTCACACACCGAGTCTTTTTTCTTTTCTTATTTTTAGCATCTCCAGGTGTATAATCCTGCATCTTGACAGGTGCTTGCATTCTCCTTTTGTTTTCTCTCATCTTTGAGATTATGTTACTCAATTTTTTGTCGGGACTGATGTCTTCACCATCTTATTTCTCACTGTCAGTTTCCGTCAATCCCAACTTGAAATGAGGCACATCATCTTCTAAAGCAATTACATCATTTGCCATGTTTATAACAGAGTAGTAGCACATGCCTTTACTACTTGGCTTTGATGTAGAAGTCTTGGTTGCATACTCGTCTTCCATTTGCTGAAGAATAGTTTCATCAATTGAACCTTAGCTTTGAGTTGACACTTCAATCTGTGTCTCTGGCTTTGATGAAGAACTTTTCTTTGCTTCCAGTTCTACTCTCTCAGCGACTCTGATATCTTCTATAGTGTCTGGAGTCAATTCAGAAATTTCTTCTATTGCACTCCTCAAGTTACTTTTCGTCAAAGAAGATTCAATTTGTTCATCCACTTTTATATCTTCAATTGTGTTCGGAGTTAACTCCGAAACTTCTTCCATTATACTGTCTTTGGATTGCTTCGCTTTGATTTCAGATTCTACCTTCTCAGCCACCTCCAAATCTTCAATTGTGTTCGGAGTTAACTCCGAAATCTCTTCAGTCTGAACTTCATGAGCTGAAACCTTTTCAGGTTCCACTGTGTCATGTTGCTCCTGAACATCTTCACGAGCAGAAACCTTTTCAGGTTCCACTGCATCATGTTGGATCTGAGTTTCTTCATTAGCTGAAACCTTTTCAGGTTCCACTGCGTCATTCTGCTCCTGGACTTCTTCATAAGCTGAAACCTCTTCAGGTTCCACTGCGTCATGTTGATCCTGAACTTCTTCATGAACTGAAACCTCTCTTCGTTGAATAGACAACCACTGCATCTACAAACCTTTTTAGGTTCCACTGCATCATATTGGATCTGAGCTTCTTCATTAGCTGAAACCTTTTCAGGTTCCACTGCATCATTCTGCTCCTGGACTTCAACATGAGCTGAAACCTCTTCAGGTTCCACTGCGTCATATTGATCCTGAACTTCTTCATGAGCTGAAACCTTTTCAGGTTCCACTGCATCATGTTGTTCTGTTTCTTCAAATATATTCATTACCTGCAATATTTATTGATTTCAGACAACAAAGTATAGTAAATCAAATCAAAACAACACAAAGTATAGTAAAATATATCCCATCATCATTGTCAGACTTTTGTTCTCTATCTGCTTCAACCTCAACATTCACATCATCATGTTCTACCATTGCATCCACATTTTTTATAGTATTGGTTATCAATTCCTCCATATCTTTTTCAGTGTATGAAATTGTTTCTGCTTTATCTCGCTTATGTTTCTTTCTCACGTAAGTCTTCCTTACTGGTTCTAGTTCTAGCTTATCTTCAACATCATATTTTGCGAGAATTGATTGATCTTCTTCCGAAAGCCCATTGTTACCGACGCTTGTAAGCTTGTCAATCAAAATTCTTGCCCACTTATATTTTTCCTTGTATGTGGTATCTTCATTTCCAGTTTCAACACTCACTTCATTTCTATCACCAATAATCTCTTCATTTATTTCACCAACCATCTCTTCATTTCTTTCAGAACCAATATCTTCATTTCTTTCACCAACCATCTCATTATCCTCTTCATTTCTTTCACCACCAACATCTGCATTTTCCTCTTCATTTCCTTCACCATCTATGTACTCTTCAAACTGAATTTCCTCTTCCTCTATACGCTGGACCAAGCGTATTTCTTGTTCATTATATTCTAACATGAAGGATTCCTGACGGTAACCCACATTCATCTGTGGAATACAAGAAAAGTTATGATTAATAAGTTGGTATTAAATAAACTATGAAACCTTTTTTGGTTCCATAGTTTTGCTTTTTCATCTTGAATAAGGTGCAGACATTAAAAATTATAAACAAACAAGAACTGTTGTTGCTTTTACCTTGGAGAAAATTTCTGGTTTGTTGGAGAGATCATCAAAATTATTCACCACTTGCTTGCTTATTTCATCAAGGTTCCATCTAGCGAACCTTGCATACATTTCGCTCTCATCTTCTCTCAAAGTGATGTTTGTCATCTCAGCAAACCAATACTGTAAAAAATCAATACACAATTCAACATTTAAATTAGTAATCAAACTCGGGAAAAATAAAAAACAAACATTTTATGAATCAAAAGAAACAAAAATTAACTTACCAGTGGGTAAATAACGCAACCTGATACATCATCAACTTCTTCATCTTTAATTATAGACTCAATTAGATTTTCATGCAAAACATCAGGCAACACACTTTATTCATCTCAAATACTTGGTACAAGTATTTTGATGTCAGATTCTGCCCCCCTTTGTTTGGGACAAATATCGAAACCAAGAGATAGAGTATGAATAGCTTGACGAAGTCTTCAGCTTTGGTTTCATCTGCTGTTGTTTCCATCATAGCTCTGACAATATCAGTTTTCCTCATCTTCTTAGCTCCTTTAAAATACTCAACTTGAAACATGTTCACCTTTTTCTTCAGCTCAACATCTTGGTGTATATCTATATTCTTCATCATTTGTAGACCAAAGATGACAGCGAACTGTTCAGCTGTTGTCCGTAGTATCATATTCCTTGCTCTCATCAATTTGAAACAATCTGGTTTATCACCCTTTACACTTCTATAAAATCACCCTAAGATCATCTGAACTGCTCTTGTCGTTTTATTTAATTTTTATGCTTGAAGGGTAACATCGAAGAACGGTTTGAAGAAACGCCAGAATGGACATGCAACAAGTGCCGTTCATGTGTTTTTCTTTAGTTTTTATCAATGCTTTTATTTTTGGTGCCTCTGTACACAAATGTTGTAATGAGCACCTGTATGGATCTGGAATATTTTTTTTTATGTTACAGAATAAGTAAACCATTAGCACAAACAGAACAGAATAGGATGAAACCTTTTTGGGTTCCATCAAAACATTCATTAAGTAGAAAAACACCAACATTTTTTAGTCTCAACCATACACAGAATAGGAAGAAACCTTTTTGGGTTCCATCAAAACATGCATCAAGTAAAAAAATACCAACATTGTTGGTCACAAACATACACAGATTAGGATGAAACCTTTTTGGGTTCCATCAAAACATGCATTTTCTAAAAAACACCAACATTGTTGGTCACAAACATACACAGATTAGGATGAAACCTTTTTGGGTTCCATCATAATACCAATTAAGTAAAAAACCACGAACATTGTTGGTCACAAACATACACAGATTAGGATGAAACCTTTTTGGGTTCCATCATAATACCAATTAAGTAAAAAACTACCAACATTGTTGGTCACAAACATATACAGATTAGGATGAAACCTTTTTGGGTTCCATCATAATACCAATTAAGTAAAAAACCACCAATATTGTTGGTCACAACCACACACAGAATAGGATGAAACCTATTTGGGTTCCAACGCAATAATTTAGGTTAAAACAGATGAAATCTAAACGCTGAAACAGATGAAAATCAATGAAACCTAGTTTTAGAAAAATGTAACTGAAACCTAACTATGAAACCTGTAATTTCGAAAGAGATGAAACCTTATTAACCAAATACATCGACGAAACCAAAATCATGAAAATAAAAATCATAAACATGCAGAATATGATGAAACCTTATTTACCAAATGCATTTTGATTTTCAACCATAAACAATCAGAATATGATGAAACTATAAACTTTAATTTACCTTTCTTAGATTCTTGTTTCTTAACTGGTGTATTGAGTTTTTTCTTCATCTTCTTGTCTTGTTTCTTCACCATGTTTAATGATCTTCAGTGATTTTTCTTAGGTTTAAACTGTGGCAGAGTTGAATAGAAACTTCAGGTAGATTATGATGAGTTAAAAGTAGAAGACTCAATTCTACTGTTGATGATCAACAATCATTTTAGAATCAGAAATTTAGGTTGATTACGTCTCAAATTCTACTGTTGATGATGATTTAAGTGATGACTTTTGTTTCAGGGAGATTAATGTGATGATTTTTGATATGATTGATGATGACGATGATGTTGGTTCAGGTGTTTTACTCTGATAAGTTGGTTCAGGTGTTCAGGTATGAATTTTGGACATGGTAGATGATAGAAGTTAAGAGGGAAATAATGGCGTTAATGACGTTAAATGAACGTGTGCGTGCGTAGTGGGCGTGATGGGCGTGAGCACTTAATGAAGTTGGGCTGAATAATAAGCAAGGGTAATATGGACAGTTGGTTTATAATGGGGTTTTTGTGTTAAATTTGTTTCGTTGGGTTTTATTTAGTTGGATAGTGACACCTTTGGGCTTATAACCCATGGTCTAATAAAAATATTATACTAAAACTAATTTGATGATTTGTTATAAAATAATTATATGGAGATGAACCACCACTCCACTAATTAATAGTAATTAGGCACTTAATATCCACTTCATGGGTGTTAATTTTGTAACTCTTGTAACCCCCTTATTCTAGGTGTAATTGGTGATTTAATGGTATAGTTATTTCCCTAATGGAAGAAAGCCTATATAAGAGGTCTCTTCCTCCTTTGTAAATATGAAGAAAAATCAACAAAATTTCTCTTTTTCTACTACTACATTGCTCTCTTATTTGGTCTTTTATTTTAGTTTATTTCACGTTATCAGCACGCTAGCTCTCCTTAGCGGTAAGAAATTAAGATATAATTTTTATCTTGCAAAATAATTTTTTTATTATTATTCTAAGCAAATAATCTGATTTATTTGTTTAACTATTCTAAGCATATTCATGAACATGTTGGTACATTTATTATTATTATTATTATTTTATTTCACATGTTAAATTGATAACATATACGATGTTAAAATTCAATTAAATAGAATATGGATTAGTACCCATAATCGCTAATGACCATGCAATGAATATATATATATATATATATATATATAATATGGTTAAGATTTTTCTTTGTGGTTTTTGTTTATTGTTAGCAGTGATTATTGTTAGTTAGTATTTGTTTTTCTGCAATGGTGTGTTTAATTATTCTGTTTAGGTGAACTTTGCTTTCATGTAGTTTTGTTTCTTAATAAACTTAAGTTTAATTTTAAGGTATACTTAAATTTCTCTTATTTTTACATTAATTTTTGAACTATATTTTTATTTTTGAAGATATGGATATTTCTAAAGGCTTGAGCATTTTTAATGCAAGTGATAAGGTTATGTGCATCGTAGATAGTGCAACAACACATACAATTCTCCGAGATAAGAGATTTTTCTCACGTCTAAAACTAGCCGATGCTAATGTTACCATTTCGGGAATATCAAAAATAATTAACGGTTCCGGAAGAGCTGTTATATTATTGCCTAATGGTACAAAATTAATTATCCAAGATGCCTTATATTCTAGCAAATCCACAAGAAATTTGCTTAGTTTTAAAGATATTCGTCAAAATGGATAACATATGGAGACTATTAGCGAAAATAATATTGAATATCTTTGTATAACTTCTATTATCTCAGGCAAGAAATGTATGTTAGAAAGGCTTCCGGCTTTTGCATCTGGATTGTACCACACTAGTATAATAGAAACACATCTTGCAATATCTGATCCAAAGCTTTTTAAACTTTGGCATGACCGTATTGGTCATCCAGGATCTACGATGATGCGTCGGGTTATAGAAAACTCACATGGTCATTCTTTAAGGAATCACAAGATTCTTACGCCTCATGATTTTCCTTGCGATGCATGCTCTCAAGGAAAATCAATAATTAGACCATCTCCAACAAAGGTTGGTATTGAGGCACCTAACTTTTTACAAAGAATCCAAGGAGACATATGTGGACCTATCCATCCTCCTTGTGGACCATTTAGATATTTTATGGTTTTAATCGATGCATCAACCCGATGGTTTCATGTCTGCCTACTTTCAAGTCGTACAGTAGCTTTTGCAAGGCTACTTGCTCAAATCATACGACTAAGGGCACAATTTCCGGATCACCCCATTAAGACTATTCGTCTTGATAATGCTGGTGAATTTACATCTAAAGCATTTGATGATTATTGCATGTCAATTGGAATTAACGTTGAGCATCATGTTGCTCACACGCATACCCAAAATGGGTTAGTAGAATCTTTAATTAAACGATTACAATTAATCGTTCGACCATTGATTTTTCGGTCTAAATTACCAATTTCTGCTTGGGGTCATGCAATTTTACATGCGGCTGAGCTGGTGCGTATCCGACCTACCAGTTATCATAGCTACTCACCTATACAGCTTGTATTTGGACAACAACCAAATATTTCACATTTAATAATTTTTGGTTGTGTTGTATATGTCCCAATAGCCCCTCCGCAACGGACCAAGATGGGCCCACAACGCCGACTTGGAGTTTACATTGGTTTTGACTCTCCATCAATATCAGGTTCCTGGAACCATTAACAGGAGATGTTTTTAAGGCACGTTTTGCATACTGCCATTTTGATGAGTCAAATTTCCCATCGTTAGGGGGAGAAAATCTAAAGCTTGAGGAACGTCGTGAAATTTCATGGAATACTCCCTCTTTAGCTCACCTTGATCCTCGCACTAGTCAATGTGAACTTGAGGTCCAAAGGATCATACATGTGCAAACTATTGCGAATAGAATGCCTGATGCATTCACGGACACAGGTAGAGTAACAAAATCATATATACCTGCTGCAAATACTCCAGCGAGAGTAACAGTCTCTGAAGGACAAAATGATGTGTCTAAACCACGCTTGAAGCGTGGAAGACCTCTTGGTGCAAAAGATTCAGTTCCGCGGAAGAAAAAAAAGGATGTGGGGATTCCGGAAATACCAAATCCACAAAATCAATGATTGATGAATCCAAAAGTATTGCACATCAAGGGGAAGAAGTACCTGAAAATAAAGAGATCTCTATAAATCATGTAGGTACAGAAGGACTATTGGATAGGAACAACATCATTCCTAATCATAAATTTGCTTATGCAATTGCCTTGGATGTATTTGAAAATACTGATGATCCTGAACCAATAACCGTCGAAAAATGCCGACGTAGAAGTGATTGGCCAAAGTGGAAGGATGCAATCCAAGCAGAACTCAATTCATTAGCAAAACGTGAAGTTTTCGGTCCCGTTGTTCAGACACCAAACAATGTAAAACCCGTCGGATACAAATGGGTATTTGTACGAAAACACAACGAAAAGAATGAGATTGTAAGATACAAAGCTCGACTTGTTGCACAAGGTTTCTCACAAAGACATGGTATTGATTACCAAGAAACGTATTCTCCGGTAATGGATGCAATTACATTTTGATTTCTGATAAGTTTAGCAGTTTCAGAAAATTTGGGCATGCATCTTATGAATGTAGTCACAACATATTTATATGGCTCACTAGATAGTGACATATACATGAAAATCCCTGAAGGGTTTAAAATGCCTGTAGCAAACAAATCAGCAGAAAGAGGCATGTACTCTATAAAGCTGTAAAGATCTTTGTATGGACTAAAGCAATCTGGGCGAATGTGGTATAACCGTCTTAGTGAATACTTGTTGAAAGAAGGTTATATTAATAATGTTATATGTCCATGTATTTTTATCAAAAGATCAAGTTTTGGCTTTGCTATTATTGCAGTTTATGTTGATGATTTAAATCTAGTTGGGACTCCTGAAGAGCTCATAAAAAGTGCTAACTATTTGAAAAAAGAATTCGAAATGAAGGATTTTGGTAATACTAAGTTTTGTCTTGGTCTACAAATTGAACATTTGTCAAATGGTATCTTTGTTCATCAATCTACATATACAAATAAAGTTTTGGAGCGATTTCATATGGACAAAGCACATCCATTAAGCTCTCCAATGGTCGTTAGATTACTTGATGAAAACAAAGATCCATTTTGTCCCAAAGAAGATGGTGAAGAACTTCTTGGTCCAGAAGTGCCATATCTAAGTGCAATTGGGGCACTAATGTACTTTGCAAATTGTACAAGACCTGACATTGTATTTTCTGTCAACTTACTAGCAAGATACAGTTCTGCACCAACTAAACGCCATTGGAATGGTGTTAAGCATCTCTTGCGCTACCTTAGTGGAACAATTGATTTGGGTTTATTTTATTCAAAAGAATCTAATACAGAATTAGTAGGATATGCAGATGCAGGTTATCGTTCTGATCCCCACAAAGGTCGATCACAAACAGGTTATTTATTTACATATGGTGATACAGCTATATCGTGGCGGTCAGTAAAGCAAACACTAGCAGCTACCTCTTCAAATCATTCTGAACTTTTGGCATACCATGAAGCAAGTCGTGAGTGTGTTTGGATGCGAAGTATGATTCATCATATTCAGAAATCATGTGGGCTTCTTTCGACTAAAAACACTCCAACAATATTATATGAAGACAATGCCGCTTGTATTGCACAACTCAAAGATGGTTATATCAAGGGAGATCGAATAAAGCACATTTCTCCTAAATTTTTCTTCACACATGAACTTGTAAAAAACGGAGAAGTTGAAGTAAAGCAGGTACGATCAAGTGAGAATCTTGCTGATTTATTCACTAAAGCATTACCAACCTCTACATTCAAGAAGTTGGTGCACAAGATTGGAATGAGGCAACTCAAATACTTGTCAAGTTAAAAGTGTTATAGAAGATGTAAAGAGGGGGAGATTTTTTTTTTTAAACTACACTCTTTTTCTTTCGCTATGGTTTTTCTCACAGGGTTTTCCTAGCAAGGTTTTAATGAGGTAGTTCTATTAACATTCACCACATATTGCACTCTTTTTCCTTCGCTATGGTTTTTCCCAATGGGTTTTTCCTAGCAAGGTTTTAACGAGGCAACATTTTTACGTGGTGGACATCTAGGGGGAGTGTTATAAAATAATTATATGGAGATGAACCACCACTCCACTAATTCATAGTAATTAGGCACTTAATGGGTGTTAATTTTGTAACTCTTGTAACCCTCTTATTCTAGGTGTAATTGGTGATTTAATGGTATAGTTATTTCCCTAATGGAAGAAAGCCTATATAAGAGGTCTCTTCATCCTTTGTAAATATGAAGAAAAATCAACAAACTTTCTCTTCTTCTACTATTATAGTGCTCTTTTATTTGGTCTTTTATTTTAGTTTATCTCATGATTCTAGTTTTTATTTTTGCCCTAAAAATTCTCTTGCTACGTGTGGTAGTCCGTAGTCTCTCAATTATAAATACAGTCGTCAACAAACCGACCACTGAAAAAGAAGCCTGAAAGTCTGAAACAAACTAAAAACCAAAACCGTAACAAAACACTTTAGCTCTCTCTCTCTCTAGAAAATAAGCAGTAGCACAACCAGAACAAAAACTAGTAGAAGAACATCAATAACAAAAATATAAAGCAAACAAACTCTAGAAATCTAGGGAAGTACTTAGTTATTCCTAGTACTAATCAGCTGTTAGAAGATCGTGTTGGTGTTTATAACTTTCACAAATGTCGAAGCAATCATGTTCTTTTAATCTTCTCAAGTACGCTAATTATTTCATTACCTTTTTTTTTTCTTACTTTATTCATGAGATCTGAACATTGTTTGATTTGATTTAAGAATGTTCGATTTTGATTCTTGTAAAAACAAAATTATCTGATTGTCTTTTTTTCACTTTTCCAGGTTTATGAATTTAGTTTAGGTGGAGATCTAGTACTTCTTAGTTACCTCTCTATTTCGGTTGGGATCAGAGATTTTCCTGGTAATTATTGACTAGACACTCCTCTTTTTTATTATGTTACTGATTGTACTTCTATTTTGTCTGAAATCTTCTAATTTTAACCTCCAACATGATCATATAGTAGTGTTATTGGGGTGGAATTTCTTGAGATAACCACATACTGAGGGATCATTTTGTGTTTAAGGTCTGAGAATTGAAGTCTTAATAGAATTTTGTTAGATGTAGAATGTTTTAGTTCTACAGTTATTGGACAGAAATTCAGGTCACTGTCTTCACTGAAATTTGTAAAGGGAAAGTGGCGAGAGTCAAGTTTTTCCTGGAGAGGAATTTTTTTCTGGTGATCATAGCTAGACTGTGAAAACTTGGTTCTATGACTGTATTGATGTTTTGATTTGATGACCTATTTGAAACCTTGCTGAAGTTTAAATCTTTGGATTCTCGACACCAAAAATATTATATTTTGAGATGGTACTATATTTTTTAGGTTCTTATATTATCTTTGCATAACTAACATTCACACTCTGACCACTACTTTTAATGTTTAACTAAAGTTTCGGTTTGTTTTATGAGTTTGTCATTTATAAGCTTTCCTCTGATACACTTTCCTCTCTTTTATTGATGTCTTAATAAATGAGTTTTGTATACTCTGGTTATCTATTTGTGTGGCCGGCTTCGTCTTCCTCTTCTTAAACGTGTCTGTTTGTCAGTTGATTTTTTTCAATCAATTTTCTTTCTTAAGATTATTTATTGCTGAGATGGAGTAGTTCTTTATATCTTTAAATTTCCTGGAAGATGATGTCTGATTGGGTCTAGCCATTAACTTGTAGTGCTTTCTCGTTGCTGCAGAGACGGACAAAATTCAGCTAGAAACTGAGTTACATACCATCACATTCTGCTTGAGAGTTCTTACAATTGAGTAGAAATGGCAGCGCAGCTTGTCAGTTTGGCTACAAGTGATAAATTGAAGGAAATGGATTGGATGAAAAATATTGAAATTTGTGAAATGGTCACACGTGATCCAGGGTATTTTACTCACTGTTTTGTGCTTACTCTTATTTTCTGATACTGTTAGTTTCATTTATGTTGTCATTCATGAGTTCTGCAAAAAATTTATTTTTTGAGGTTGCGATTGGTATGTTCAGTTTATTTAATTTATTGCTATTACACTTCGTATATGGAATTGTGAATTAACAATGTTTATACATGGCATTTACTCGCATCATGCAGATTTAGGTTAATTTTTTTAATCTTTTTCATGCTATATAAGACCTAAGAGTAATGCAAAGGAAGGTGTAAGATTCCAGAACATAAAAGTCATGCAGAATTAACACATATTTATTGGACAAATTGCACCTGAATCACAATACCACGCGATATGCCCAGTTTGCTGTTTATCCTTAGATATTTATAGGAAGTCTTTTGCACACTGTATTTTTATTTTATAAATATCACCTTTTTTGTTGCATGTGATCTGTTAACAGTCTGTGTCAGAAGATTCCAGTCAAGGTTTTCCCATCCATTCCAAAGCTTGAATTATTAGGTGTTCAGCCACAGCCATGTGGCAAGTAGTAACTAATTTTTGTCAACCTAGTCAGGGATTGAGAGAACCTTTTCTAGGATTTCATCAAACATTATTACTTTAGCAGAAGTAGAATAATTGTTGAAATCCAGTGAAGAACATGTGTATAGAATCTGTACTCTGCGTAAGTAAGAGGGTCAGTCATTCACTAACCATGGTGTTGTTTGTTCTGGATGCAGGCAAGCAAGAGGTGTAGTAAAAGCTATAAAAAAGCGTGTGGGAAATAGAAACCCAAATACCCAACTTTTGGCTGTCTCGGTGAGTGTAATTTCAATAATATTTATGAAAATCTATGTTCTGTATAAGGATCTCTTTAACATGTGGGGACATTGTAGTATATGCAATCTGCTTATTTCCTTGTTGTACACAAATATTATTTTACATGCACATACTAATGCAATGTGTTTGAGATGTTGGGGCGATGCATTTCATTTCTTTAACTCAAGGTGTGGACATCACATCAGTAGTTGATACCTAGATACGATTTTGTTCTCCGAAAATTAAACAATGGCCAAGCTGATGGTCAAATTAAATATTCTGTTCTCTTAGATTTTTAGCTTGCTTCATACCTTGATTGTCATCCACCAATCTCTCTAAAACAAAGGTTAAATGTATTAGGGGTAGGAGTAATTGTTAGTGGATATATTTGCCGAATTCTTTGTGTTGTGATGCATTTTCAGTACATGAGTAGATGGCGTCTTAAGACCTACAGTTTCCATACATTGTTGTTCACTTACTGTTATCAGCTGTAGTTGTTAGAATAAGTGGACCAACACTTACAAGGATCAAACAAAAATTACAGTTCAAAATTTCTAGAATGGTGCAGTATTTCGAAAAAGTCGTAAGCTGCTCTGTCTCCTTCCTCGTTGTCTTCTACAAAGTTAGAACCATAAACTGGTAGACTGTCTCTAGGATCCTTCACCTTATGGCTAATAAAAAAGCTGTTTCTTTTCTATTTCTGATTATTGTTTGTTCCAGAAGGACATGAAGTAAAATAGAAGCGAGCTGGTCACCTTCAATTTTTAGGTGTTCGCTGATCTCTACAGTAACTTTTCAAGAATATAGTTTTTGAAAAAATTGTTTTGGGAACTACAAATATCAGTTCTGCATGTCATTAGTAAGTTCAGTAGGAATAATATCTTTGGTACTGTAATACTTGTCCGGAGATGTCGGAACAGTTAATTGTGCAAAAGTAATTGTAGACAAATGAAAAATTATTATAGTACTAGAAGGAAGTAAAGTGAATAATAAGATGGCCCCCTGGTATTCAAATCATTACAGCAATGTTTGCACCAAAGCCTCCCAATGAAATCCCACTCTTCAATTCTTCCTCCAATGCACCATAGTCGCCTGCACCAGTAGACTAACAAGATCTAGAATCAGGTTCAGAAAGGTTATGGTTCCATTCCTTGGGATTACATCATTTTGAATTTTCTTACTCATCCAAGATGCTTGGTGGTTGCTCACCGAAACTCCTTAACATCTGGTGGTAGTGCCTAGCATGTTCAAAATCAAGCATCTTAAAACTGGTCAACAATCTGATCATCATCCATATATAAAGTTAAACTGGTTGGTAGAGAGACTCCGTTAGTCCGTTAAGCAACAGGGAGCTTAGCAATTGGAGCTGTCTAAATATAGAAGATCCATTTCCAAAGCTGACCCTTCAACCAAGATGTTGGAGGTTGCAGCAGCAAGATGATACAAATCAGACATTACACTTGCGATTTTTGATGGCTAAAAATTGCGATTTCTTGTTGCTGCTGTGCAAAACAAGTGCTAAGATCTTGTTATATGAATTGAATACTTATGGTTGACACTTTCAAGTAAAGGAATAGTTTTTCTGTTGTCTTCAACTAAGTTTATGTTAATCTAGAAGGTGCTAATTTTTCATTCAGCAAACTACACCAGTGTAATGAATTCTTAGAAGCTTCACCAGAGATCTAATTTGCTAATTCTATAAATTCATTTGCTATCTTCCATCTTTAAGAAAGAGCCACAATATGCATTAGTCAGTCTTTTCGACCTAGATTGCATAGTCAGATCTAGAATGCAACATTTTCTGCTGTCAGACCCTAGCTGAGGTTTATTGTTTTAGTAACTTCGAGGGTGATTACAATAGGAAGTTCTGCACTTAAGTTCTACTGTCATGCACCTTCAGGTTCTATTTGATTGTGCAATCTCTCTAGTATAGCCAAATACTGTTCAGATTCTTATTCTATGCATTCCTGTGCTGACATTATCTTGTTGCTACATTGGTAAGCATCTCGTGCTCAACTCCATTCAAACATAAATATTCTTTCACGAACTATGAATTTGTTCCCTCTGTGGATCCACAGGAGCTTATTTTATATGGAACTGTCTTTTGCAGTTGTTGGAGATGTTGATTAATAATTGTGGAGAGCATATCCACAAGCAGGTCATTGATACAGGAATTCTTCCGAATTTGGTGAAGATAGTTAAGAAGAAGGTTAATCCTTTTAGACTATGTTTATGCCTTTATTGAACCCCTTACTTTGGTGATCTCGTCTTTTAATTCTTAGTTGTGTATTTATTGCAGTCACATCTGCCGGTGAGAGAGAAGATATTTCTTCTTCTAGATGCCATGCAGACATCCCATGGTGGGGCAACTGGAAAGTTCCCTCAGTATTATGCTGCATATTATGAGTTGGTGGTAGGTACAGTACTTAACCTATAAGTCTCTGTTCCACTGAGTTGTTTTGGTTCATCCATATGTAGCTTAGTCCCCAGAGTTTATCAGGACTATCTAATATAGGACGCATGTAAAATTTGATACTGCTAGATATGAAGTAGCAAATTTCACAAGCACTACAGTTTTCCACAGTTTTCAGGACTGTGTAAACTATCTAGAACAGGATGCATGTATAATTCAATAATACTGGATTTCAAATAGCAATTTCACAAGTACTAGTCTTCCACATTTTCTCAGGACTATGTATCATATAGTACAGGATTCATGTATCATTTAGTAATACTGGATTTGAACTAGCAAATTTCATATTAGCACTATAGTCGCCTTAAAGAGATGTAAACTAAACCTCGAGCTATCTTCTTCTTTTTTCTCTTTCCTAGATCATCGAAGTAAACTGTTTTAATAAGAAGTGCAATGACTTACTAGATCTTAACCATGTCATTGTGTTCTTTAGAAACTTTGATCTATTGAGATTCTTTAATTAATAACAATGCTTATTAATGTTTGATTTGTGGTTTTCAGAGTGCAGGGGTTAAGTTCACTCAAACACACCGCGTTCTTCCCTCAAATACTCCTACATCAGAAAGACCTATAATTAATGTTTCTGAAAGAAACCCTGTGTCTCCAAAAAGTGAAGATGTTGGCGTTAGAAAGCAAACTGATTCCCATATTTTGCCTGAATCAAGGTATCATTAGATATTAGATGCATCTAATTTGCAAAATTTATAGATACTTCTTTTTCTATAGCAATACAACGATGCAATATGACGAGGTCATTAAATGTTGCATAAAATGTGCTCTGTTGTCATTCCATGTTCTTCCTTCTGTTCGTGTTATTAGCTGCTGATCAGTTCACAGCTCACAGTTTGACAATGTCTGTCCAGGAAACTGTTGGACTAAGCGAAACCTCACCTAGCTCTAAGTTAACAAATAACAAGCATGTCACTTACTTTATCCACAGTCTGAAGGTACTAGTTGAACAGACAGACCCAGTTATACAACCACAACCAAAGTAATATTAAACTATCGGCATAATCAAATATGTTAAACAGTTAGCAATCAAGTCCTAGTTGTTGGGTTTGCAATTTTACTTTTGTGCTCCATAAAGTGACAAGTTAAATGGGTTTGTTGGGGCGGTCCTAGCCAGTCAGACCTTAACCAACTTTGTTCTTTCTATATATCCGGCAAGATATATCTGGTTTTGAAGAGCCGAGTTAGGTCCAGTTGGTAGGTTGAGCCAGATTAACCACCACTCACCTCCAGGTATATAAATATTCCTTAAATATGGTTTCGAGCTATCATTTACCCTGCGTATGTTATTCTTCCCAATGAACATGGTAGTGTCATCTCTTAAGACCTACCTGGCCTTAAAAATTGTATTCTCTGTGATTTCAGTTCAGTTAACAAACTAGCTATGCACAATTGTCACAACAGTCTTTCTTCATCATTAAACTGTTCAATTCTTGTTAGAAGTTCTAGAGGTTATGGTTTGCCTTGCCTATGTCCTTCTTAGATAATTAGTAATTACTTAATGCACTAACTCTTAGGGAACTTTTGTCTTCTTTATGTTGCTTTACATATTACATTTCTGTTCCAGAATAATCCAGAAGGCTGGGGCCATGTTGGAGGTTTTGCGAGAAGTGTTGGATGCTATTGATACTGAAAATCCCGAGGTATAAGTTTGATTCACTTCATTTATATTGTGACAAGCTAATCTGGTATAGTGGCACTTGAGGACATCGATTGATTTTGTTCATGCAGAACCTCGTCCTTTCAGAAACTCGTATAAGTAATAAATTGTATTGGATATTCATTTTCTACCTAACAGTAGTAATTTCCAAATGAAGTTTGATAATAGTTTGTTCTTTTCTTCATGGGTAGAAATATTTTTTTGCTAAGTCATGTAATTTTATTGATTTTTAGAAACCCAAAGATACAAAAATTGCTTCACTGAAATGGCCAAAACAGAGACGAAAATGAATAACCAAAGCACTTACTAGTTACAGAATCTATAGTTTCCGGCATTTCAACATGCACCAGAACCAGAATTCCCCATATTCACAATTTTCTCTCCAGCGGGTCTTGACCAGTTTTTGCAAGAGAATCTGCAGAAAAATTGACTTCCCTGTAACAATGCTCAAAAATCACATCCTCCATATGTACTTCGGCTGTATTCCATCTAGCATATATACACCAGGGAACAGTTCCATTTTTAAAATCACCAATAGCAGCCTTTGGGTCTGACCTGATTATTATTCTTGACAGTCCCAACCTAACTGCCCACTCATAGCCATAAAATTCACAAAGAGATAGTGGGTTGCATCTAATTCTAGTCTGATTAGTGATTACCATGTCATTTGGTAGGGAGCAAAGGAGGAGTTCACGTTAGACCTTGTGGAACAATGCACGTTCCAAAAGCAACGAGTAATGCATCTTGTCGTGACTTCTCGGTAAGGCTTCTTTTCCCTTCACATTATGCAAGTCGAGTGTTTTTTTCTTCCATTTTTCTTGATAATGTTTTTAAAAATCGTCTATGAATCATAAGGTTGAATATCTATCATGGCTTGTGATCCATAAAATTATTAGAACATATCTTTCCTGATGATGATCCTGTTAATGCTACCTAGGAAAATAGGTTTTGCCCCATTTTATGTATCCTAGGAATAGAGTATCTTACAGAGTACTACCTTTCAAGGTGGTCGCCCCCTTGGGAACGTTGAAAGATATACCTGTTATCTGTGTTACGTAGCACTAGACAAATGTGAATTAGTTGAATTCAGATTACTGAACTATAATGTTAAATATTAAATATTAAAAGTGTTTGAATTACTTTGATATGTAATTTTTCAGGGATGAGAAAGTGGTTTCTGGGGCAATTGAACTGAATGAGCAGCTTCATAAAATTCTTTCTAGACATGATGCACTTCTCTCACCCCGACAAACCTTTGGCGGCAATCATTTTGCTCGTGATGAAGCAGATGAGGAAGAAGAGGCTGAGCGGCTTTTCCGCAGGTACTTTTTTATTCCCCTGTTTATATACTTTTCTTCTTACACACTATGACACTATTGTTCCCGCAGACTCAGGCTGGTCTTTCCGAACTCGATGTGTTTAAAACTGTCGAGATCAATACATGCTTTTTCTTCAAAGCATGTAGTGACTGACCTAGAGAATCTGGCATTATGACCGTGCTAGAACTCCTTTTGGCGTTTCCACATTTCACTCCTCACAAGTTATCACACTTGACCTGTAACTGAATGATCATCTGCGGAAGCGATTGCTTCTTTATCAACCAGCTTAGTTTTTACCTCCTACTGGATGTCCATTTTTGATCTACCTCCTTGATTCCTTTCTTGATCATTTATTTTTTGCTGTTTTACAGGATTCGTAAAGGAAAAGCTTGCATGAGACCTGAAGACGAAGATAATTTTGAGCGGCCGCCATTGGGTATGACTGAATCCATTCAGGCAGAAAAGATGAATCGTCCGCTTATACGTCCACTATGTTTGGAACCAGTCTCACAGGAATCAGGTCCACCTCCAGTAGCCGTTATTATCCCCCCTCCACCTGCCAAACACGTGGAAAGGGAGAAATTCTTTCAGGAGAAAAAAGTTGATGGTCAAACATTGGCAGGTCACATGAGGGACCTCTCCTTTCATAGCCGTAATGCAAGTAGTTCAAACAGTGAAAGTATCGACTCTAGTGATACATTTCAATCTTTACCTTAGCAGTGAATTTTTAGTTGATACTGAAAAGCTACAAAGATGTTTTGTCTCGTGAAGGAGGTTAGTTTTTGTTTTCACAAAGATGGTTGTCTTTGTGCGATGATAACTTAGCGTTGCTTTCACTTATGGTGGTGTGGTGTTCAGAAGGTGTCATGTGTGCTGTCCTAGGAAAACTGTGTTCAGTTGTATGTTAGTTTAATGAAAGCTCTAATTTGTATTAGGTAACCTAACTTCTATTTATATAAGAGCTAGCAAATTTATTAGAAAATTTGTGGAGGGTCTTCTGATGGTTTGAGTTTAGATACATGAATGTAAAATTTTGTATGTAATTAGCCTTGAAAAATCCATGAGTATCCATGTAAATCTTGGACCCTCGACATCCATAAAAATCAAAATTGAGATAGATACATCGGAATTATAGTGAATTTCATATCTTTAATTGAATACCCTGGATTTTTAATATATATATGATTTTTTTTGTTTGAAACATACAATGTAAACCTGATTTAATTGGGGACTTGTGGAATTAATAGGGGTTTTAGGAAAAGATAAAATAGGGTTACCCAAAAGTAATTCTTGGAACCCTTTAGTCATATATTTTTATAAATGAGTAAATTACCCACATTTGATTAGTCCTAATACATGATTAATTTAGTTAATTAATTTAATTTGATTAGTTATATAAATTATGGTTAGGATTAAAGTTAGAGATTTTTTTTTTATGAGTAGAGAAGAAGAGGGATTTTTGAAGGAAAAAAAATAAAAAATAAAATGAAGAATCCATAACTCAAAACACTCAAGTTAAATACCAATAGCTTATTAATGGTCGAATTTTTTGTTAAAATCGTCGAATCATTGTGGGAAAGCAAACACACAGTGTAAGGGTCGTCATGGTCGTGAGGTTACTACCATGACGATTCTGCAAAGGTCGTCATGATCGTAACATCCGACACTGCCGACCTTTACCTGCAACTTTACCAGGCTATGAAAAATCGTCATGATCATTAAAAATAGACATGGACGACACTAACTATATCATATTCATTTTTTTCTTGATGTTTTGGTGTGATAGGGTCGCAGCGGTTCACACCCTAAACCATGACGACTCCAATCTGCCATTATTTGGGTGAGTTGGATCGTCATGGTTGACATCAATAAACAATGACGACCAAATTAGACTATGAGGTCGTTATGGTTTATCGAAAGGTCGTTACAGATTATATAAATAGGATCATCATGGTTTTAGGTAAAAACCGATGCATCCCTAAATAAACTCTTCTTCTTTAGGAAAATAACCAGTAAGGGTCGTTATGGTCGAAAATCAACAACCATGACGATTTTTCATAATTTTAACATGCATATGAAAAGTCGTCATGGTCTAAAATTTGGGACCATGACAATTACGACGATGAATTGATTTAAAAAAGAAAAAGAGGAATAAGGGTTGTTACGGAGAAGAGAAGAGGAGAGGGTGAATGATTTTAGGTTTTCATTTTAGAATAGAAAAGGGGTTGATGGGTTTAAAGGTATTATGATTTTAGGTTTAGTTATTAGGAAAAGGGTAATATAGTATTTCCACCACAATTCCCCCCCCCCCCATAGTTTATGGTGTGTGAAATTTTTTTGGTATAACCCCTTATTAATTCCACAAACCCCCAATCAAATCAGAAATATAAATTTTATTTGAATATAATATTATTGTTAATCCAAGAAAATATTAATTAATTACACCTCTGTCAAAAATAACTTTGATAACTTGGTTAGCTAGATGTACTAGATGACTATTCCTCAACGAAATTTAAAATTTAGAGGATTTCTAATATTGGAGGTGCCCCCAACAAGTTATGTGTTTTCTTTTGGTAAATTGGTCTTTAATTTCGTTTTTATATCTAAGCATTCTATTGTACGATACAACAGTAATACCCACCCTTTATCCTACATAGTGGGAATGAAAAGTAGAAGGACCGACTCTTACTAAGGAGGGTTTGATTCTATATTTTCTCCCAAGTCCCAACTATCTCTTCTACGAATAGACCCGAAATTAGCCTTTGTTTTGTAGATGGCGGCTAAATCAACACTAGGGTTCATCCAGCTAGCTAACTATGCTTAAGAGAATTGTGCCCAACTGTATCGTTCTAAGCATTCTCTATTTTCAACACTATATATTATCATTTTAGGTTTTCATAAAAAGCATTTGTGTTTTATATGGGTTTTAAATTATTTAAGTACTGGGACAATGTCGTAGACTCCCATTTTCCTTTTTTTGTTTCTCAACTCCAAAGTACTTGTAAAACTCAAAACAAACATAAAATACACAAAATCTAAGAGAAATAACTAAGAAAGCATAGAAATTGGTACTCTAGTTAGGTGTATTAATCACTTATCAGTAATACTTATGTAGTTGAGTTAACAACTTAACATCAATAAATACGTGAAAAGTTGTATTCTTTTCCCTTGGTTTTAGGGTTTGTCCCATGTGGTTTTTCTAACAAGGTTTTAACGAGGCAACATCTCGTTGACGTTGAATTTTCATCAGAAATGTTCATATTGTGCTCTTTTTCCTTCATCCATATTTTGTCTCATTGGGTTTTACTGGTAAGGTTTCAGTGAGGCAATTTATTCAACATGGTAGTCATCCTAGGGGGGGTTATTTATAATTTTGGTTATTTAGTGGATAACCACATTTGATCATACCAAATCAACATAACCACCTCCTAGGAATTTGGATGTCCTTCTGAACCATGTAAGGTATGATCATAAAATAAAGTTTTATTCACTTACGGTAATGTATCTACATCTTGGCTCTTTGTTGAAGAAAATACGTCAACTAAATCTGTAAAATCTCGAGAAGCTAAGAACGTAGACACAACAAGAGTATTTGAGCGAAGACAATACTGCTTGTATAACACAAAAGAAGACTTCATTAACTAGTAAATTTCTTCATGAAAGCATATTAACCTTATACATTTTAATAATTTGTTCATCGAAATTGGAACGTCTCGTCTCAAAGATTTGCAAGCCAAGATTTAATTGAAGTACTTATTAAAGGAAGCATCATCATCAGAGGTTCATCTAGTGGACTTATCGCGTTGTCATATTTTTCATTCGTCAAGGTTTTGTCCCACTGGGTTTTCCTTGTCAAGGTTTTAACGAGGCAACATAACATTGTTTCAAGTCTTTATTTTTTCTTGCTAATGGTAAAAAGGGGGCTTTGAATGTAGGGGCTGTTCTTATTTTGCCTGAGGGAGCCGGCGTATTGGGTGCTGCTCTCTTATGCGCTATTCATGGTGCTACCGTGGAAAATTGATCGAGCCATCTGCACCTTTATCCGAGAAAAGATATTTCTTTTTTGCATACGCATTTTCAAGTTTTGCTCTTTTGAGTTTTCTTGGTATAATTGTAATGACTTAGCCATAGTGGTCATCAGAAGGAGTATTATAAACCTAAAGTTTAATTACTAAAATGCCATTGTTTCTAAGATTAGGGTTTATATATATTGGGCACCAAGTCTTCTATCTATATAAATAGAGACTTAAACTCTAGTATTCTACGCACATTAATATAATTCTCTCTCCTTCTTCCCCTCTACTTTGTACCTCTTATTTTCTTCTTTCTAGATTCATAACAGTTCTTATATATATATAATTACTTCAGGATACCGTTTCTCATATTTACGTACAAATGATTTTAACCCATGTCAAATAAAGATGATATTTACATTCTAACAACGCGCCAATAATCATCTTCTAAATCTTTCAGAGGATCCTCTTTTTCTGCTTCATCTTCTTGATTAACTTTGCTATTATCTTTATGAATAATGCCTTCTCCATGGTTTCTCTCTTTCTCTTTGAGTTTTTCATGGCTTTTGCTCTTCCAAGTTGATTTGCGGAAGTGAGAATACACATTTTTTTTAATATGCCACGTACATAACAATCTTCTTGCATCTGGGAAATAATACCTATACCATTAGTCAAGGCTTTTTCATAGTCGTGACAATAACAAAAGGTAAGTTTGTTGAATAGTAAAGTGATCTCAGATGCTGCAAGGCCCATTCACAGTTATTTGTTAGCTCAGCGCTCATAAATGAAAAAGCAATGGAGAATGTTGTACCCATAGATGTCATACCCGGCCAGATAAAACAAAGGCATTTTCCATTGATTTGTCTTATATGTACAATCAATAATCACAACCGAATGAAAACGCTGAGCACATGATGTGGATTCGAGATTTGCCCAAAAGACATCGGTCACCTCACTTGTATCAGAAATTTGCATATTCCATGTTACATAATGGGTATCATGCAGATACTTATAAAGTAGTTGCATCCTAGTTCTTCTCGTACCTTCGGAAACCCTATACTTTTGTATGCAGTTGTCGATGGTCTTCACAGATGAAAGTTTTTTTTTTGAATTTTTTTCCTTTAAATCAATCAGAATTTGTCTAGGTGACACATGTCGTGTTCTTGGAATTTTACAACAAAATTTTCTTCTTCCGATGATAATCTATCGGCGTACGAATACCCCAAAAGTATATCAGCATATGGTGTCCAACTTTGACAACCAAATTCCAGTTTGGAGAGGCTACACAATTCGACCGCTACTTTAAGGGACATTCATTTTTTTTTGTGGCAGTTCCTTTCCTACATTTCGAAGGACTCATTGTATACTTGTGTTTCCTATATTTCTCACTTTTCTCGTATCCAATTGCAATTGGGACCCTTTCCACCTTGATTCTCATTTTTATTCACCACCATTGTAATCACAACAACTACATTGTTTAATTTGACTACCGATCTCACGACATCACTGTAACGTTATTTTCTTAGTCAAATGTCTACACACAATAAACAAAATATATATCACCACCACCATTACAAAATAAAAAAAAAAGAATGGATATATCATTTGCAAACCATAACATACAACCCTACTTTATCTGTGGTAAAGTATTCAATAGATACAAAGCCAACAACATTGATTGATTGTGGTTACTCCATATTATGTTGGTCCACGATATCAGCCTCATCCTCTTTTTCTTCATCACAAGCAGCTTATTCGGCCGATCAACTTGTGGGTGATCGATGGACAACTGTATAAGACAGTAAAATCAACAATAAACTCAAGTCGTTTATTGTTGACCAACTATAGGACAAATTAAATTGTTGAAAAGTTGGTCGTCCAGAACTGGACGACTATGATCACATGTAGTCGTCCATAACCAAACGACTTATGTCGTTAACTGTCGTTCGTAATAGACCGACCAGCTCTTCAGAAGTTAAAAAACAACAACATGTGATCAGTTATTAATTAGGTTACTTACTATGAACCTTGTTTACAAAATGGGTTTTTATTGAATTAACATAATTTTTTTGGATCTTCGATTCATCTAGGGTTTGACTATTTTTTCCAAGATTTTCAATAATGATATATCTTTCATAATAGTTTACCAACTAACCGTTGATCAATTCTTCTACGTCTCAACGAGTTAAATGATAAAAGAGACACGAATATGTTACTATAATAATTGAATAGAAATCTAACTTAGGTTCCCAACTTGATGGTTTTTTAATGGTTTCGTTAATGAACATGGGAGCTTGATGAAAAATAAAACAAATAAAAGTGATAATAGTCATAGTCAAAATTAATTTGAATTTTTTAAGTGGTAAATAAGAAAAATCAGAATTGAAAAATAAATTAATTTTAGAGATTGTAAGGGGATGAAAATAGGAAAAGTGATGTGGAAAATGGGGAAAACCTAGTTAATTTCGTATGGAGGGATGATATTTTACAGGAAAGATTAAAATAAATAAAATTATCTATCAATCTCAAGTCTCAACCTTTGCCCAGTTAAAGTTTGCGGGCATCCAACTAAAAACCAATTGGCAATGAGTGGAGTGATCCTTCCATATTATATTTTAAGTTTATTATGAGGATATTAGCAACGTGGGACTATTATCATTCACATGCCCCCTCACGTGTAGGTAACTTTTTGTGGGCCTCTAACACGTGGACCATTATAGGGTAACCGTTGGGCTTACTCCCGTACGGATCTGGCTTTGACACCAAGTTAAAGTTTGCGGGCATCCAACTCAAAACCAATTGGTAATGAGTGAAGTGACCATTCCATATTATATTTTAAGTTCATTATGGGGATATTAGCAATGTGGAACTATTATCCTTCACATGCCCAATACCCAATAACTAACCATCGCCAATAACAAAAACCTATGACTGTTTTGTCTTAAAGAAACCTCAACAGTTCCCACATTACTCGAGGGAAGGAAAAAAGAACAGTTGTAAGGGACCTCACTGGTTTGTCTATCACCAACTGTCTAAGTATTGTTTCCCTTGCTGCCCTCATCACATGTAACATAATGAGATAATCTCCCATCTGTATATTTGAAACTCATTTAAATAAGAAAAAGTTCTTTTGTTATGATTCTCTCTAATTGGATTTAGCATTTTTAATTACTTTTTCTTAGTAGTAAACATGTGAGTTTGGCCATTCTTTGTGGTTTTGCACGTAACAATGAAGAGAAAAGATAAGAGGAAGGCAGTAAGCTATTACAAGAATAAAAGAGAGAAAGAAGACACCATCTTTTGCAGCAATTTCAATGAATACAAAGAAGAAGAATAATATACAACTAATGGAGATTTGGGGAAGTCAAAGAGAGTGGGGGTGGTGCCTAAAAAACAAAAAATAGAAATGGTTGTATGATTCTTATGAATCTAACTACCTTAAGTGATTGATAGTGAAGTGAGTTTTCTTGAGAAAGTTGGTGGAAATGGAGAGTTCAGTAGAAGGAAGATCTTTAGCAGAAATTCCTACATGGGTTGTTGATAATATTACTACTGTCATGGTTTTTGTATGTTTATCTTCCCAGAGATCTATTGTTCGATGCGGAAAGGTTTGCAAGTTTTTAAGTTAGAATTTTAGAGATAAGAATTTGGTAGAATGGAGTTAGGATCATCAGTCAACTGACAAATGTGTTTCTCTTCTTCTTTGTTGATCAGTAAATTATAATGTAGACGAGCCGACCCTCTTTTGTTAAGTTCTATTACCACCTTACCATTTTTTTTTCCTTTGGTCTTTGTCGTGGTTGAAAAGGACAAGGAGGAAATCTCTCTTAACATCTTTAATAAAGATAAAATTAGATTCGAATGAGATTTGCGTAGAATCTTGCATTCTAAGATTGATGGAGGTCATAAGTGTGAGATTTGCATAGAAGCTAAGCATGCTACGAAATCATTCATTAAGAACGTCCATAGAAACTCTAAACCCTTAGAATTAATCCATTCAGACCTAGTTGATATGAAGTCAGTTCATAGATGATTGTACTAAATATTGTCATGTATACTTGCTTAAGGGTATGGACGATGCCTTATAAGCCTTTAAGATGTATAAACTTGAAGTTGAAAACCAATTAGATGCTACCATTAAAACTGTTAGGTCCGACCGTGGTGGTGAATATGAAATTCCCGTAGGAGATTTCCGCGAAGAACATGGCATAATACATGAGACGACAGCACCTTATCCACCTCAATCAAATGGTGTAGCTGAACGCAAGAACCGTACCCTTAATGATATGATGAATGCCATGTTAATTAGTTCAGGATTACCTGCAAACTTGTGGGGGGGGGGGGGGAGGCCATCCTCTCAGCTTGCTATATCATGAATAGAGTACCCTTTAAAGGATCGGATAAAACTCCATACGAGTTATGGAAAGGTAGACAACCATCTTATGCTTACTTCAAAGTATGGGGGTGCTTGGTAAATGTGACCATCCCTCCTCCTAAGAGAACTAAGATATGACCCAAAATTGTTGATTGTGTTTCCATAGGGTATCCTGAGCATACTAGTGCTTATAGGTTTATGGTTGTGAGTTCTGAAATTTCTGACATTGGTTTTCATACCATTATGGAGTCTAGGGATGCAGAGTTCTTTGAGAATGTTTTTTCTATGAAACTTGGTTCTCGAAAGATATGTTTAGATGAACCCCTAGATGTTCCTTCAACCAGTCAGTTGTTACCTTTAGAGGAAGATGAACCAGAGTTAGAACCTAGAAAAGGTAAAAGGGTTAGAACTGAGAAAACCTATCCTGGTTGCATTACATACCTAGCCGAGTCTGAGCCACAGACTTATAGAGAAGCCATGACTTCTTCTGAAGCTCCATAGTGGAAAGAAGCCTCTATTAGAGAGATGGATTCCATCCATCATGACAGTACTTGGGAGATTGTAGATTTACCTCCAGGGTGTAAGTCCATAGGTTGTAAATGGATCTTCAAGAGAAAACGTAATATATATGGAACTGTTAATAAATATAAGGCTAGGTTGGTAGCTAAAGGCTACAAACAGAAAGATGGTATATATTTTTTTGATACTTATTCACATGTGACTAGAATTACTTCCATTAGGATGTTAATTGTTATAGCTTATGTCTATAACCTTGAGATACATCTAATGGATGTAAAGACAACGTTTCTAAATGGTGAATTAGATGAAGAAATTTACATAGAGCAACCCGAGGGATTTGTAGTGAAAGGTTTTGAAAAGAAAGTGTGTAAACTGATTAAATCTTTGTATGGTTTGAAACAAACACCTAAACAATGGCATGAAAAATTGGATCATGTGATGATTTCTAGTGGTTTTAGGATTAATGAGTCTGACAAGTGTGTTTACACTAAACTTGTTAAGGATGCCTGTGTAATTGTATGTTTGTATGTTGATGATATGCTTATACTAGGTACAAACATGGATGTTATTAATTCCACTAAGAAATTGTTGAATGAGAACTTTGACATGAAAGACTTAGGCCCCGCTGATGTAATATTAGGGATGAAGATTAGAAGAAGTTCCAATAGCTATAGTATGAGTCAATATCATTATGTTGAATCTATACTTAAGAAATATAATCAGTTTAACTGTAGACCTACTTGTACTCCGTATGATTATTCTTTTAATCTCAAGAAGAATAAGGGTGAAGGATCTAACCAACTTGAATACTCAAGAGTCATAGGAAGTCTAATGTATTTGATGAATTGTACTAGACCAGACATTGCATATGCAGTGAGTAGGTTAAGCATGTATACTTGTAATCCAGGGAAGATGCATTGGGATGCACTTATTAGAGTGTTGAAGTACTTGAAGTACACAATGTCCTTCTGTTTGAATTATGGAGGATACCCTGCCATCCTTGAAGGATTTTGTGATACAAACTGGATAGAAGATTCAGAGGTGTCTAAGTCTAAGAGTGGGTATGTATTCACTCTAGCAGGAGCGTCTGTTTCTTGGAAATCTTCCAAACAGACATGTATAGCTCGTTCCAATATGGAATCATAGTTTATTATGTTAGATAAAACAGGAGAGGAAGCCGAATGGATAAGATGCTTTTTAGAAGATATTCCTCTCTGGCATAAGCCTGTGCCAGCCATATTTATACACTGCGACATTACGTCTGTAATAGCTAGATCTAAGAACAATGTTTATAACAGGAAGTCTATACATATACATAGAAGACATAATTCTTTGAAACAACTTATCTCTACTGGCGTTATTACCGTTGACCATGTGGGGTCTAAGGAGAATATCGCATATCCTTTGACGAAAGGATTGTATAAAGAGATAGTTAGTGCTGCATCGAGGGGGATGAGATTTAATCTCATGAAATAAAAATTACCATGAAGGATACTCAACCTTACTAACTGGAGATCCCAAGACAAAGGTTCAATGAGAAAACTAATTTGTGGTGATTGAAGTATGCACTATGAAGAGAATTACATTCTCTGTCCCTCCCTATGGTGTATTGATGTGATAGTGTGACTGCATATGAAGGATGACTTTTAATAAGTCTTAATGAGCTCTATAGTTTCAATTTAAGATTGAAGTGGGGTGTAGCAGTAACACTCTTGATAGAACTCACCTATCTGAATGAGGAAGTGGACCGCTTCCTATAATAATTTGAGCGAATTCTCTAGAGCATTCTGAGAAACGGGATACGTCTAGGGACAAAATGGACACAACGGCACGAACTTAGCAACGCCAAGAGGATATCATGCGTGGTTGTTATCGTAAATTACATCAAACGCTAGCAGTTCAAGACATCGCGTTCACTGTCTCTAGCAAGTAGTTTCGGTAACTTCTCACTAAGTAAATGTTCAAGACCTGATGAACACCTTTGCATATATGGTATTTTTCGCATTCTGATTTTTTCGTTTTTTACCAAGATTTCATTCATGTGGGGGATTGTTGGAGAAAATGAGTTTTTAACTAAATGTTTTTGGTCTTGGTGTGGTTTGATCTTAGGGCCTAATGGTTCTATGGATGCTCACTCATTTCCTTAAGTGAATGAAACTCTTTAGTTTAGTCCCACATTGGGTATTCTAGAGAAGGATGTCCACTATATAATTATTCTCATATGGATAGTTAAACAAACGTGGGTGGAATGGATGGGCAAACAATACATGGCCCAACCCATATCATATGTGTGAATACCATGCACCAAGTCCCTTGTCTACTCGAAATTATTTTCGCAAGTTTTTCTTTAGGAAATTAATTCCAAAAATATTTTCTTTAAGAGTTTTATTTATGAGAAAATTCCTTTTTCGTTTTTAATTGTGTGATACCATGCACCAAGTCATATGTCTACTCGAAATTATTTTCGCAAGTTTTTCCACTATATAACTATTCTCATATGGATAGTTAGACAAACTTGGGTGGAATGGGTGACAAACTTGGGTGGAATGGGTGACAAACAATACATGGCCCAACCCATATCATATGTGTGAATACCGTGCACCAAGTCCTATGTCCACTCGAAATTATTTTTGCAAGTTTTTTCATTAGGAAATTAATTCCAAAAATATTTTCTTTAAGAGTTTTATTTATGGAAAAATTCTTTTTTCGTTTTTAATTGTGTGAATACCATGCACCAAATCCTATGTCTACTCGAAATTATTTTCGCAAGTTTTTCTTTAGGAAATTAATTTAGGCCTGTCGGATGAGCAAGATATGCGGAAGATGGGAGGGCTTGCCTCCTCCTTTCCTTTGACCTATGCCATGATGTTCATGGGCAGCTTATCTCTCATTGGATTTCCTTTTCTAACTGGATTTTATATACTTTGTATGTCTATAGTATCATAATTCTTTAAGAGTTTTATTTACGAGAAAATTCATTTTTTGTTTTTAATTGTGTGAATACCATGCACCAAGTCCTATTCTACTCGAAATTATTTTCGCAAGTTTTTCTTTAGGAAATTAATTTCAAAAATATTTTCTTTAAGAGTTTTATTTATGTGAAAATTCCTTTTTCGTTTTTAATTGTGTGAATACCATGCACCAAGTCCTATGTCTACTCGAAATTATTTTCGCAAGTTTTTCTTTAGAAAATTAATTCCAAAAATATTTTCTTTAAGAGTTTTATTTATGGGAAAATTCCTTTTTCGTTTTTAATTATTTTACAGGAACCAAAACCTTGTTTTATAAGAAAACCTAAACCTAACCTTGTTATATAACTATTCTCATATAGATAGTTAGACAAACATGGGTGGAATGGATGGGAAAACAATACATGGCCCAACCCATGTCATATGTGTGAATACCATGCACCAAGTTCTATGTCTACTCGAAATTATTTTTGCAAGTTTTTCTTTAGGAAATTAATCCCAAAAATATTTTCATTAAGAGTTTATTTATGAGAAAATTCCTTTTTCGTTTTTAATTGTTTTACAAGAAACAAAACCTTGTTTTATAAGAAAACCTAAACCTAACTTGATTTGCAAGTAACTTTCTCCTATAAATACAACTCGAAAATGTTTTCAAATCATCCCAGAAGCGGCTACTATCCTGTCTTATTTTCACCATCTTCTCGTTTTGTTTTGCGCTTTTGAGTGTTTATTTTCTTTCCTTCCCTGTTGCTAAGTTCTAGAGTGGGTAGTTTGTATTGTGCTAATACAAGCTATATCGGGCAGTCTTATCCTGGATACATCTTCGCACGTTGGGGTTTAGCATTATTCTTCTCGAGTATACCCACGAACTAATGTGTTAAAGACAACTTGTTGAACCTGTGATTCTGCCCTCGTAGTTATTCGTGGTAGAGTTGTTTTCAATTCAGTTCTTTATATATTATTCTGATATATCTAATGTTGTTGTGCATTGTTGCAAGATTCCAATATTAAAATACAACTCAATTCTATATGTTAGTTAAATGGATGAATATTTTTGAATCCAAAAATAAAAATAAAAATGGATGAATATTTGAAGGTTTAGTAAACCAGAGTTACTGAGAGAAATGACTTATGATGCAGTTTTGCTTTGTTCGGCAATTCAAAAGTTTGATAGAGAAGTTAGACTCTTTTGTGTTACGATTGGGCTTCATCACTGTGAGTGTCTTGTATTCTAGAACCCTTTATATTTGCAGTTTCCCTGGAAGGAATGATTGCAAATCAAACATTTCCACATCTGTTTGGTCACTAGTTCATAAGTTTCAAATTATGAAAAACAAGTTTGAAGCAATGTCTCATTATCTCTTAAAATGTGATATTCAGAATCACAAATTGCCACTTTCTTATGATTTCCATAAAGCATGGAGGACGAGTTTCATGGAATTGTGGGTATCAGGTAATGCTCATGCAAAGACTCAATTTGGACTTGTAACATATTAAAAGTATTAACGTTTTAGTTAGATGTTTGACTGTTTAGTTCCTGCATGTAGGTTTACGCTTCGCTTTTAGTGCACAAGTTTACGAGTTGAGAATTTTCTTTGTTCATTTTACAGTTGGCCTCTTTGGGGTTATGTCATACTATGCATCTTTGTAAATATCCATGGTAAGTTTATCATTACTTCGCATAAATGAAAAAACTCAGTCATCACATTCTTGATTTTCAGTTCAAAATGTAACTAATTCTCCATATGTTCCAACAGGACTTAATATCTACTTCTGGCTCTCCTTCATCCCTGTTGTTGTAAGCGCATCATACTTACTTGTTCTCGTCCTATGAACTAATAAAAAAATGTTTGCTTCTCTCTAAGTTTCTTCTAACACTTCTCCATGTTGTATGGTTCATATGATAAAGCTGGTCATGTTGGTGGGCACAAAACTGCGGCATGTTGTGTCCCGGTTAGCCCTGAAATCGTGGAGGCAACAGGTCCAGCTGGAACGGGTCAAGTTAAACCATGTGACGATCACTTCTGGTTCAGAAAACCTGAAATTTTATTATGGTTGATACAGTTTATATCCTTTCAGGTTGTGATCGATGCTCCGTTGATATGTTTTGCTATCATTAATTCCGCGTGTTGTTCCATCATTCTTATATTGATTTTTCTTCTTTGTTTATGCAGAATGCCTTTGAGATGGCGACATTTCTCTGGTCTCTGGTAAGGTTATGGTGACGCCCTGTTTGTGCTGTCAAGTTGATTATAACGTGTATATCTAACACACAAAAATCTGCTATTAGTAAATGTAGTCTTAATGAACAAATCTTGTTTCCTTCTCTAGTGGGGACTAAAGCAGCGGGATTGTTTCATGAAGAACCACGCAATGGTCACAATTCGCTTGGTCTCCGGGTAAGCTTCTTTTCTTTTTCCGTAATAACTTGTTTTGTTATTATCTTAAGGGAAAATTAAAAATATATCCTGGATTTGAACTAGCATTAAGGGATATATCCTATAACGGTCGAAAGGATATGTCCCAGCCGTTCATTTTTTCCGTTAAATACATATTTTTAGACAGGTATGCCCTCCATACATAAAACATTTAATGGTTAAAGAGAGGGAAAAATGGAAATATATCCCGATTCATGAAGTTGATCCTGATGGTGATTGATTGACGGAAGCGGAAGTTGATTTAACGGAAAAAATATGAAGTTGATCAAGGGCATAACTGTCTAAAAATATGTATTTAACGAAAAAAATTGACCTGGGACATATCCTTTAATTTCGACCGTTACAGGACATGTCCTCAACTGATAGTTCAAATCCGGGACATATTCCTAATTGGCCCTTATCTCAATACACATGAATAACAAGGTTAATATAACATTTGGAATGCAGGGTACTTCTTCAATTTTGGTGTAGCTATATGTCACGGGGTCGGTCCTTCGCCTTGACTTTACTCCGTGCGGCACTTATCTAGAATTCCGCTACTAGATAAGTAAGCCTCCCAAACAAAGTTTAACACAATTTTGTGTAACTACTCAAGATCAAAACTCACAAGAAAAGAACGCTCAAGAACACTCAAGAACAAGAGAGAATGATTTGAATTAGAGAAGTAAGTGTGTATTGCTTTCTTTACTTGAATACTTGGATTGTTGGATGATTACAAATGAGAATGGCATCCCTATTTATACTAGTTGGGAGCCAAGAATGTTCTAGAGATTTATCTAAGATCTATACAAGTGTATGGCTAAGATCTACTTCTAGATTATTCTACTCTTATCCACAAATATCTACACCATTCTAGAATATTCTAAGAAAAGGACAAATGAGAGAAGATTCTAGAATGGGAGGCTAGCCATTTAGCCAAAGGGGATAGCCAAGGTGGTGCACAAGGGTGAATTAACCATGTGTTGAGCCATTTGGTGCACCCTTGTGACATTCTCCCCCACCCGAATTCGCAGACGTCATCGTCGCGTTGTACTTGTCGATGAGATCTTTGTGTTGCCAAAGTAAGTCTTCATGTTCCCAACTGGCTTCACTGTCTGGTTGATCCTTTCATCGAACTAGATATTCTTTGTAAACTCGACCCGCTCTTGAGACACGTCTGTGTGACTCTATGCTTGAAACCTGCTTGTCTAGAGAGGTAATCATATTGAACGGAGCCCTCTTGGTAATTCCTCTAGACTCGTCATCTTGATCCGCATAGTATGGCTTCAAGCAGCTAACATGAAAGACGGGATGGATCTTCATGTGGCTAGGTAGCTCCAATCTATAGGACGCCTTCCCGACTTTCTTGACGATGCGAAATGGTCCCTCGTACCGTCGAAAGAGTCCCTTATGTACCTTCCGAAAAGCTTTGAACTGTTGCAGGTTCAACTTCAGCATGACTAAGTCACCTTATTCGAAAGATACGGGTCTCCTTTTCTTGTCTGCCCATTTCTTCATACGCTGAGAGGCTTTCTCCAAGAATGCTTTGTCCAGGTCATGCTTCTCATTCAACTCCTTAGTGGACTGAAAAGCGGTATAGCACTTTCCTCTATATCCTCCAGCGAATGTGTGTGGCATTAGAGGTTGTTGGCCTGTGGCCAACTCCAATGGACTATGGCCAGATGGGGCCATGGTGGGCGGCTTTGCTACAGGTTCCAACTCAATCTGATGATCCACCTCCCTCTTAGGTGGTAGTTGCTTGGGAAACTCGGTTGGCATCACGTCCTGGTACTCTTACAAAGCCTTTTGCAGCTCCAACGGAACAACCTCGTCCTGTTCTTTGCTTTCCTCCATGATGGCTGCTACAACGGTTGGCTCTCCCTTCTGAACTCCTTTCTTCAGTTGTAGAGCCGATAATGTGCTTGAGCAAGTCTCCTTGGTCCGGGTGGCTGGGATCACGCAAGGGGACTTCTCTGTCACTGATGCTAACTACTCCGAGGCAGGGCACCACCGCAACTTTGGCACGATCCAAGAATTCCATCCCAAGGATAACTATGAAATCGTCCATCTTTACCACCATAAAATCAGTAATTCCTCTCCAAGCACCAACCTTCATGTCGACCCCCTTGACCGCTCCCTGAACCGGTATGGCTGCTGAGTTTACTGCCTTTATTGTGCTCGAGTCTGCCTCGACCTTCAACTTCAACCTTTCGGCCAATCCTTTAGAGATGAAGTTGTGTGTTGCGCCTGAGTCGACCATGGCCTTGGTCTTCTGCTCGTTTAGACTTATGTCCACGTACATAAGTCCCTTGCTTGGACTTTTCCTTGGTGCTGGTTGTTGTTCTTTGGGCTGTCTTTTGATTGCGCTTAACCGAATGGCTCCAAAGTGTGGGTCCTCGGTCTTCTCCTCTTGTTCCGCAATCAAAGAGTTGAGCAAGTTCTTTTTGGGACAACTGTGAGCAAGATGGTCACCTTGGCAAATGAAGCATTTCTTCACACGGTTATCTTGTCTTCCTTTCCACCCGTTGTTTGGCTTGGACCCTTCGTGGCTAGTTTGTGGCTTATCGCGGTAGTACCTGTCTCCCCCACCCGTTCCTTGTGATAATGACTTGGATGGCTTGTTCTTGGCAAGTTGATCAGATTTGCTAAAAAAGTCATCAAGTTTCTCGACAGTGCTTAATGCGGTGGACAAGTCAGTAATACATATTCGTTGAAGTTCCATAGAAGCCCAACGAGGTAGGCCACGATTGAAATGGTAGAAGCGGTCCTCGTCTGCCATTGTTATTATGTCTAATATGAGGGAATTAAATTTTTTGACATATTCGGAAATGGTACCTGAATATTTCAAATTGTGAAGCTTGTCCCGAGCTTTGTGCTCAACGTTCTCCGGATAGAACATGGCTTTAATCTCCCTTTTGAACTCCGCCCAAGTAGTGATGGTGCAGACTCCTCTTTCGATTTCTGCATATTTTCTTCTCCACCACAATAATCCATCTTCTATCAAGTACATGGTCGCCGTGTCGACCCGTTCTTGCTCGTCATCAAGGCCCGTGGCCCTGAAGTATCTTCCCATGTTCCATAGAAAGTTTTCCAGCTCCTTAGCATCCCTTGCCCCGGAGTATTCCTTTGGTTCTGGCACCCTCACTCTAGATGGTCCACGAACCGCATTTCCTCGGATCAGGGTCCTTAGCTCATCAATTTGAGCTTGCAGCATCCTCACATGTGCACCCATCTCGTTCCGATACGTCTCAAAAGAGACCTCCATCGATTTCTCCAAATCGTCTTGTTGCTCCATGGATTCCCCTAAATCCGGGTTCAACTTTTCTATCTTTTCTTCCAGTGACCCAACACGAGATTCTAAACGGGGGCCCACTGACTTATCCCGTTGTTGTTTCTTTGTCTTCTCAACCTTTTCATTATTGTTATTGATAACAACATTTGCATCATTTGAAGACATAGTGAGAGATCTTACCGAAAGTAGTGTGAACTTAGCTCTGATACCAGTTGTCACGGGGTCGGTCCTTCGCCTTGACTTTACTCCGTGCGGCACTTGTCTAGAATTCCGTTACTAGATAAGTAAGCCTCCCAAACAAAGTTTAACACAACTTTGTGTAACTACTCAAGATCAAAACTCACAAGAAACTCAAGAACGCTCAAGAACACTCAAGAACAAGAGAGAATGATTTGAATGAGAGAAGTAAGTGTGTATTGCTCTCTTTACTTGAATACTTGGATTGTTGGATGATTACAAATGCGAATGGCATCCCTATTTATACTAGTTGGGAGCCAAGAATGTTCTAGAGATTTATCTAAGATCTATACAAGTGTATGGCTAAGATCTACTTCTAGATTATTCTACTCTTATCCACAAATATCTACACCATTCTAGAATATTCTAAGAAAAAGACAAATGAGAGAAGATTCTAGAATGGGAGGCTAGCCATTTAGCCAAAGGGGCTAGCCAAGGTGGTGCACAAGGGTGAATTAGCCATGTGTTGAGCCATTTGGTGCACCCTTGTGACATATAGCACAGTATCCTTGAACGTCATTATCACTCAGGTTCGCCCAACAAACACGATAATATGCCCATAAATACTTTTAAATCAGTCATTTCTAACGTTCGTGATCGTGTTTCCATATGGGTTCTAGGTGTAAAAAAGCAGGATAATTGTAAAAATACCCCAAAAATACATATCCCGTCGAGAAAATGGCTCGTAAAAAAAAGTTATAGAAAAATGTACTATCGTTACATTTTCCATCCATGTGTCGTTAAATGGTTAAACTGTGCACATTTGACCTTATAGATGTGTGGGCCTTAAGACGAGATTACCCTTACTTTTGGATTTCGTCACCTCTTCTAGGGTTAGATTTGGACGGCTAAGGGGTAATCTCGTCTTTAGGCCTACACATGTATAAGGTCAAGTATGCACGGTTTGACCATTTAACGGTACATGGATGGAAAATGTAACGATAGGGCCTTTTTCCAAAACTTTTTTTAACGGACTATTTTCCCGACGGGGCATGTATTTTTGGGGTATTTTTCCAATTGTCCCTAAAAAAGCCTCGGCAGCTGAAAGCGTAAGAGAATCACTACATAGTTGGTGTAAAAGAGCAAAAGCTAGGCGTGAATCTGTCCATTTCAGAGTAACACGGTCTGTTTGTTCACTAGACTCAACAATAGATGAACAAGACGAAACTACAACACTTGGTTCCGGCACTTTATCTCGGTCTAGTTCAATTGCTTCATTAGACAATATCACTGAAATACACGCTGAAAAACACGAAACAGCTTTTGAGATAACAGATAACCCGACATTTGGTGTTTCCACTCTAATTCCAGAATATCCATCACATTCAGATAATCCAACATTTGATGTTTCCTCTCCAATTCCAGAATATCCATCCCATTCAGATGACAGGAGAGAATCGAATACTCTTCCTTTTGGCAGTACAGAAAGCAATACGAGCGAAATTGAGTGTAGACCCGATACTCTTCTTGAATTGTTTAAGAAGACATGAACTATTACGTTCTTTATTGAGTTAGGAATTCAATTTTTCTGTGCGCAGAACTTTGTTATGTTCTCATAATTTATACCAATTGTTTTAATGAAGTTTTCGGCAAAGAAACATTGCTCTAGAAACTAGCAACTGTCGCAACTTCGAAATTACTTATAAAATCTATCTGGTTCTGGTTTCACGATACAGTTTTTTTTTTAGCCGAATGATTTACCTACCATGGGGGTAACATAGAAGAATAGAATTAGTTAGCAATTACATGAACAAAAGAAATACTAACACAATAATCATTTGCCAGTTATTTCCAAACATACAAATCAATTCCTTTGAAAACTTGAGTTTCAACAGAAATCAAAAGTACCATAATGACTAATGAGTGTGTCATGTATGGAGTACAACTCGTAATCATCTTTCGACGTCCGTGAAAGAACACAGTGAACTTAAACAGAATTAATATGGTTCAATCTTGCATAGAACCAATTTTTATTATTAACCCATGAGTGCCTCCTCCTGGTGAGTCTCGACAGTGACATCAGATTGTGGATATGCGACACATGTTAGAACCCATCCCTCGTCCATCTGATCATCGTCAAGGTAACTACCATCGGATTGATCTACCTTCCCAGCCACAACTTTACCTGCACAAGAAGAACAAGAACCAGCACGGCAAGAGTATGGAACATCAATACCGAGTTCCTCAGCTTGGTCAAGAATGTAAACATCATCCGGACAGTCGAATTCTTGAGTTCCTTCTGGTGTAATCAGCTTCACTTTGTATGTTGCCATTAGAGTTATACGTCCACGGTCAGCCTTTAATCCAAAAAGAGCTTGACCGACATTACCAAAAGAGCCTAGGCTGGCCGCTGGCCTGCGCTTGATAAATGAGGTTCTAAGATTAATGGCGTTAGAAAATGTAGCTGAAGTTGCTGCCATGATGAATTCTTGGTTTCTCTTTGTTGGACTGAACAACAAAGAATTGTGAGGGAGAGATCAAGTAATGTACTACTAGTGCTTTCTAGTAGTAGATAATGATAAGGCCACCATTGGCCAAAAGAGTGGGAAACTACTTCTTTGGAAACCTTATCTTGCCCAGCTGGCAGCTCATAGTGAGTCCACTTATTATCCAATAAATTCTAGTATTTTGGTTATATTTCTTTGAATTTTAAAATCAACATATGGTATCATCCCAAAAAAAATAATTCAAATCATATATATGGAAAATATGGGCTCAAGCAAGAAAAGAAAATGTGTGGGCTTCAAGAACATCAAAATTTTATGTTGCCTCCAAGTCCATGGTGATATGCTCAGAAGCATTATGATGCATGCATACCGCAAATGAAAACACATATATGAGCGATCTAGATGCATTGCTTTGTATCAGTGCCGTACATGAACCGAGCTGGACAGCTTGAACCAATCGAAACCGACTATACCGATTAAAACCGGATGAACCGTGGTTAGTTAAAAACCGACCGTTGATGCTGGTTCGGTTTAAGGTTCATACGATTCAAACCGTTGATTTTCCAGTTTGAGATACGGTTTGAGACATATAACCGGCCAAACGAAACCAATAGAAATCGGTTAAATTGCTGCATTGATCTAGATATTATGGTTAATCTTAGTCCTCTGTCTCTAATATCTATCTATATAATACTAAGTTCAACCTATCCTTTAAAAATTAAATCATTTTTTTTTCTTCTTTTCATCTTCTCTTCAGCGCATCTTCTCTTCTCAGGCTCTCACCCACTGTCATTACAAGTCTATAACCACTCAGGGTGACCATGAATTCTTACCTCTATCACCACAACTTGCTCGACATCATCTTCTTCTTCACTGTTTAAATCCAGAAGAAAAATAAACTAGTAAATGAACCATCTCCCATCAACTGATTCATTTAACATTACCAATAAAGTTGTAAAGGTAAATTTAATGTTTACGACTTACTTTCTTTAATTCTTATTTTTACGAGTGAATTAGTAAATAGTTTGATTTTATTATATGTGGAGGGTTTTCATAAAAATGAAACCGTAGGTTTTTCAATTTGGGTGTTTTTGATTTGGGGTTCTAGAAAAAAAATTGTCCTAAAGAAACACCTAATTTTGATCACTTTTTTTATTTATTTAGACTATTTTTCTTGGTTTTGATTTCTAGGGTTCTTATTTACTGCTAAATATGATTTCTGATAGAAGATCGAAAGGAATGAAAAACTAAAAGAAGAAAAAGAAACTATCATCAGCTCGTGTGAATGGATCTGGATCATGTGGATGGTTTTTTAGTGAATTTGATTTGATGAATATTCTTCTTGTTCTAAAAAGTTTGGACTTTTTGTGAATCTAATTTGTTTTAAGTAAAATGAAATCATAGGTTTTTCATATTCTTCTTCCTGTTTTAGTGAATCTGATTTGAATTTTTCAATCTTATGGATTATAATGTAAATTTTATATACCAAAAATTGGAAATAGTTGTATAATTAAGGGTTGAATGTATACTGAAACATGGTATAGAGTCGTAGAAGAATTTGCAGGTTCAAAAATGAAATTCGGCCACACAAATCTGCCATACAAGTTCAATCCATTTTTATTAAAAAATTGTCATCAATGAAAACCGATTAAAAAACTATTACTGACCTCTCCGACTCGGATATATTTAAGCCGAACCGAAACCTGGACGGTTCGGTGACGATTTTAATATTCAAAACCGCCCTCTGATTCGGCTCGGTGGTCGGTTTTAGCCAAAAACCGAACCAATCAACTGATGTGCAACCCTATTTTATATAAAATACATTTTAATTAGTCCTCCAAATTCCAATACAGAGAAAAAAATGCACTTGCTTGATATGATATTCATACTTCGAAATTAAATGAACATTTATATGTCAATATAGTACAGCGGTAAAGTTATTGAATGATGATATTAATGACTTGAGTAAGAAGCTCGTTAGCGCCAAAAAAATTATCCATCAAAAGAGAAAAAAATGAATCATTCTTATAAACTTATACAAACTTCGAGCATTAATATATTGGAAAAACCAATCTTAAAAAAAGTAATCATCCTAATAATTTTATAAAAAATTAAGCATTGGTATCTCATTTGGAAAATTTAATCTAAATCGTAAATGAAGTTGTAATCCTTAGTTAGTTTCAAATTCCGCTGGATCAGAAGATTAAGAATAAAAGCATCTCTATCACTAATTTATTAAGTGAAAGGGTATTTTCACTAGTCTAAAATTAGGTTGGTAGGACACTTGGTGTTCGTGAAAAACGACATATCTCATGCGTCAAATGTTTTACAGTTGAGATCCATTGAATAATTTTAGTTTTATAAATAACACTAAAAATCTGTCATGTTATTCGGTTTATATTTGCCCCAACTCCTTTAAGTTCCACATCAGCAGATAAAAAATAATAAAAAAAAAATTATTTCGGATAAATATTTTTTCCCACCAACATAATTTAGATTTTTCTACCAAAAAACAAAATCCCCTCCACAATAAAATTCCAAGTAACTCCAAAAAACCTAGAAACTACTCGAGTCAAGTCTTAAATCATATTGAGGAATAACGGCCTCTGTATTCTCCTCCATCGTGGGTTTATCAAAGATGAAACCTTCTCATAACCTTTCTCTACTCTAGATATATTGAAGTGGAGAAACTGTGGACAGATCCGGAAGCAAAATCAGTAAGGGTTTGTGTGACTTTGATTCAATCATCTTAGTATTTTTTTTAACTTCTCATTAAATCAAGGGTTTTCATCTATGAACTTCTACTTCTTCTTTATAACTGATTCGAATTTAAGGTTTTTAGTATTTGTGTTTTGCATTAAAAAGAAGATAAAAACCCCAAAATTAAGACTTTGCTGCTATGACTCTTATTTGATTGAAATTTTCGGAATCCTTTGATTTGAAATGGTCATTTGAGTTCTAGTAGGATTTAGATAAGACCCGTAAATCCATAACCTTCACAATCAAATTAAGCCTCACGTTCCACCACCTGCTCCTCATACCCTAAACCAGTTCATACCTTCTACAACAAAATCTTTGTTTGATATGTAAGAATTTAGTTATCTCAGTAATGATGGTTGAAGCTTATCATGATCCCATTCTAATAATAATCATGTTTTCTGTTTTAGGAAGAAGGCCAAAGAAGATACTAAAGAGCAAAGGCAAAAGCAAGGTGAACTGAACTCTAGCAGAATTAATTCATCCATTGTTGTATGTTTAAAATTTTGTTAGTAAAATTGCCCAATTGATGTTTTTGTGCGAGAAATTATCACTGGTTCAGTTGCATGATAGGAAACGGAAATAGTATAAGATTTGAGGTTGGTTTAGTTTGGCTTTTGAAGTCTTTATAACATTTAAAACATAACACTGAGGTTTGGTTGACTGATTGATTTCATTTCTCATAAAAGATGGTGGGGTTGATTGGGTTAAGATTCTCCATAATTTCCATAATTTATTATGTTTTTTGTTTACAGTACATTACATCTATTTTAAACTTCAACTGAATTTGTAGTTTTCAATCGTGTTAGAACTATAGTTTTGGCATTCCGTGTTCATGAAAATTGATAAGATTCACAGTTCACATGGATCCTAATTGAACACTAAGCCTTTTTCTTTATTTACATCAATTGCTATATAATATCTTTGTTGTTTGAAATAGCCAGTTATCCTTAATTGTGCCCACTACATATATGTGCGGCTTAAGGCGTACAAAATCCCTTCCTATAATTCCCTTTTGTATCTTTCAGAACCTATGGGTCTAAATCATACTCTGGTTCCCATATTTGTTTATTGTTGCTTTTCTATTTTATAATTTAAATTGTTACAGAACCTATGGGCCGTATATAATCCCTTTTGTACGAAGATTCATCAGTTTATGTTTTTAATTATTTCAAGGTACCATGTAAAGATACCACACAGTACTGATAGAAAAGTTATTCCAAGAGTGGAACACGAGCTGGTACTACTTTATTTTATTGCTTGTTTTCTAACTACAGTGATCCCTGTGCTAGTATTGAATGAAATTATTGCCTGTTATTAATAGTCAACTAGCTTGTAATATGAAAATTACTTGTTTGTGATATTATCACAACAGAAAAAAGGAGAGCCCAGATGATACGGTGGACAGACCTGTATTATATATGGATACATATGTCTACAAGGATATCCCAGATGATGTTGCATCCTAAATATCTTAAACATGTTGCAGCAAAGGAAGTAGTAAGTTTTGTTGATTTCTTGAGCTTCACGTATAATTAATTGGTCATATAAATTGAACTTATCTATGATGTTCTAATATTGTATAGGAAAAGGTTGGGGAAATATTTGAACAAGATCCTAACTCATCAATACAAATCATTTGGATTATGCTGTTGTTACATCAGTATGTGGAAGTGAAATTTACCATTATATTGTATCTTCACAAGCATTTGGATTTTGATGCCTTTTCTACCATCTCGTTTTGCTGAAAATATTATTATTGCACTGATAGGTATTTGGACGTGATGGAAAGGGATATGTACGTGGGATGGGTGGTCTGAAGGAAGGATAACAATACTGCTCAACCCTCCACTGCTGCTCCACAACAGGTATGGCATGCTTGTTATAATTGTTCTTTCCTAGTGACATGTTACTAAGTAGCATAACATGTTTTTGACTTCTTTCATTGTCCTATATGATGATCCAGAGATCTTAATGATTGATATGACACTTTGACGTTGATATGACAGATGCATGATATATATGATATACATACTTGACCTTTTATTTAAATTCTTTTCAATGCATCATGTCTGTTTGTTGATACAACTAAAATTTCCACACGGTTTCCTGGATTTTACATTCCTATCTAGACTAGTGTTCTGGATTTCTCTATTTGTTTGTATAAATTTCGCTCTGTATAATAATTTTGGTCCCGTTCTGCTGGTGCGTCTTGAGGAATTTAAAGAAAAAGGTAGTTGCACTTGGACATGTTAATCTTAGTACACCATAAAATGATGAAAATTATGAAGTCCTTATCGATGAAATTATCGATAGCCATATGGAACTATGTGTTGGAGATGGAACACTTGGAGATATTTTGAATGGGAAAAGCAATACGTAACCAGTGTACCTGGAAGTAAAATCAAACTGTTTTTTTTTTCTTCTTCTTTAATGTTTTGAAGATGAAGTAACTTTTTTTATTGAACTTAGAGATGTTAGGGTTGTCGAGTTGTTAACTGAATTCAAAGTTAGTTTTAATAGAATGGTTTGCATTTGCTAGTAAAATTTAAAAGTTTGTCGTGTCTATAGTTAATCTAAAACAACAATGATAAAAGGGAAAAAAAAGGTAAAAAATAAATTAATATAAACAAAATCAGATTCGGTTGGTTCTGACTCGGCTGAAACTGACTCACCTGAATCGGATTAGGTTGAATCTCTGATTAAGGATTTTCGACAAACAGCATCAGTTGTTATTTTTGGACAAAAGAAATTAATTATTTTTTTTGACAAAAACAAACTGTTCTATAGAAAATAGTATACCAAAAATATGACAGACTTTAGGACCGATGATATTTGTCTTATAATCCCTTAATTCCACGGATTTTGTCCACGGATTTTGTCCATCCTAAATTTCGTTGTTTGGACTAGTGTTTATAAACTTTTTACATAAAAAATTCCAAATACAAAAAAAATTATATATAAGTAAAAATAATTTGAGGTCAACCTGGTTAAATTCAAACACTAAAGACAGGTCTTATGGGACTTTCCAAAAATCCCATTTGACATGCTACGTGTATCGGCAAATGTGGTTTTCCACTAAAGAAAAAATTCTAGAGAGAAAATGATTATGCCTCTAATAGCTACTTTTTATTAATCGTTATTCAATGGTTTTACCCCCAAATACTATATAACCCACTTTTACACAACTCAATTAACACACACCTCTTATACGGATCAATTTTCACAAGTTTCTATTATTTCTACAATAAATTTTTTAATTATCTCATTAATTTAACTTATGATCACTGATCCTACTTTTGATTCTTACAGTAAGGAGATGGATATGAGTATCAATCATGATAATGAAGAACAACGAAAGCCTTTGCAAATATTGCAACAATTTGATGAATAGTCGGACGAAGAGAGACAAACACTACGTTAGCATTATAATATGCAGGGATCATACCTACCCCCTCCATATCCAAGAAAAATATTCACAAGAAGATGGACGTTTTGAGGCTAAGAATTACCACCTAAAGTTGATGAACTATTATTTTGATTCTAGGTGTGTGTATTTTGATCAAGATTTCCAGCTTTGATTATGCATGCCACGACATTTGTTTCAAAAGATTATTGCAGAGCTTTGTCAGATACGACCTAAATTTGATTATCAATTCGACGACTTTTCTTATAATACATACATTTAAAAAAAAATACTCGAGGACATAGTCCCGAACAAATAATTATTGAAGCCTTTAGGATTCTATATTATAGGTGTCCAACGGTTGTACTGATGAGTCAATTCATATGGGTGAAACAAATAACATATGCAAATGTCTCATTATTCTGTGAAACATTAGTTAATTATTTTGGTCCAGGGTTTTTACTAAAACTTGATGACGAATATATTAGACTTATACTAGCACAAAGCAGTAAAAAGAGTTTTCCAGGAATGTTAGGTAGTCTTGATTGAATGTATTAGGTGTGGCAGGGATGCCTTACCGCTTGGGTCGGTCAATATAGGGGTCATTACCCAAAACCAACTAATATTTTCGAAGTTGCTGCTACTTATGATTGTTGGATCAGACATGCTTATTTTGTCCGGGTTCACAAAATGGCATGAATCTTTTGCACAAATCACCTATGTTTGAATACTTAAAGTATGGAATTTTCCCACATGTAAGTTTCACAATCAAAGACAATAACTAAACTCACAGGTATTATCTGGTGGATGGAATCTATCTACAATAGTCAACGTTAGTTCAAACCTAAAATCAGCCTGGCGAGTCTCATATTCTCAAGTATTTTAACACGAAACAAATGGCTTTAACGAAGGATGTTGGCATTTGGAATTCTAAATAAACATTTCGTTATCATTTGTGGACCATATTGTTCTTTTGATCATGTTGAAATGCATAAATTTATGTTCATATTCATAATTTTGCATAACATGGTCATTTAAGAAACCCGACATGATACTTCTTAGACTAGTTATTTAAATGAAGATTTGAGGCCAGATGTTGAACCATTATATGGGTTACTTGTAAGAAATTATAGAGCTGCAAGTAAGGAAATATATACACAAGATTAAAAATTGATCTAACTGAGAATCTTTGGACTAATCATATGGAACCATGCGCGGGGCCATATGAAGTCAAGTTTGATTTTGAATATTTGAATTGTTATTTTGTTTTAGCTTAGTTTATGTAATTTAAATTTGAATCAACTCTGGCTTAATCTGAAATAGACTATTACATTTTAAGTTAAACTAACAACTAAATCTTATATTAATTACTAAATCTAATTAATCTAATTTTGAAATAAAAATAAAACTATTACATTTAACTTAAACTCATTTTCAAAAGCGGAAAATATTTGTATCCCAAATATATTTTTATCTGTATCACAAACTCTCCATTAAGATATTTAATATGTGAAACCCATAATTAATTTTAGCAGTACTAATTTTATTAAACTAAATTTTTATTTTATTTATTATTTTATTTTTGATATCTACGATTGACCAAAAACTTCTATATTTGGTCTTTGGTGAAAAGAGTTAAAAATCAAGAATATAGAAACATCCCAATAATTAAGCTTAAAATTCCTAGTTCCCTTCCTTTGTTTAAAAATAACCGTTAATAAATTCATCAATAATAATCCTTAAAAAATTTCATTAAAATAAATCCTTAATTCATTCTTATTTTGTTTCTTTTTTAAAAAAATAAATAAATTGTTTATAACTTAAACAATCCTTAAAAAATCTCCCAAATATTTTTTTTAGGAGGAACGTTTTTATGTGCTGCTAACGATTTAATAACTATCTTTGTTTTTAAGACGCGAATGTAAAATTCTAATTTTCACAATTTAGTAATAGTTGCAATTTTCACATGTTGGAACCAGTTTCTTTTGTGAAAATCACAATTATCACAACTTACCGAAAAATCTAGTTTTCACAAAATAGTGATATACGCAATTTTTCACATGTTATAATCAGTTATGTTTGTGAAAATCCCAATTATCACAATGTTAATGAAAATTCCAGTTTTCATAATTTAGTGACATTTTCCCTAAATCAAGCAACTATTTCAATTTATGATGTTAACTAAAAACGGGTGATTTTTTCCCTAAGAGCAGTTGAGAAATAGTGTGATTAATGAAAATCCCTATTAATTCTCCCTAAAATATCTATTTGTTACTAAAATAAAAGAAGTGAAATGATTTTTTTTTCTTCTGAGATCTAGATTTCTATGGTGTGAAATTAATTGACCGAAAATATTGGTAAATCTTTTTATTTGGGAAAAATATTTCTAACCATGAACAAGTTCACCGCAAAAAATGGATTTTTTAAAATAAATTTGTCAGTAATACTTAAAGGATAAAGGTTAGTTTAGTCATGCCAAAAATTTGAAAATAGAAAATCAATAAAAAACTTAGTGTTTTAAACTAGAAATCTTATATTATGGGCTAGGCATATATATCATCTTAATCATGGATTTATGGAAGGAAGAGAATTCATTATTGGGTTCTTCAGAGATTTCCACTTTTTAAAATAGTTGAAACTAACTATTATATTTACTAATCACTTCGACCTTCAACTTCATCAAGTTCATAGTCTTCGTCATCTTTATTAGAACCGACAACATTAATAATTTTTTGGTTTTGTTCATCGTCCATGGCTTTTTGTAACTTGCTAAAATCTCTTTGCCATAGACTATATTGTTTCTCATTCATTTTTGAAGTGTTCGCTGAATGATTCTTATAATTATCCAAATTACAGTAATGTTTCTCTTGCAAAAGATAACTTTTCTCAAGTTCCCTTCCCACTAAAGTACATTGAATTTCTCTTTCTTTTTCGGTTGTGCGTCGATTCTTTTCCATGAACTCGTCAATGTTAAAAATAATATTCTTTTCTACTTCTTAGGCTTCTTTTCTCAATCTTTTAAATTTTGCGGCTTTCCAAGCATTTGGAAAAGGATTATCAATAGCTATGCCAGTATGCATTTGTTGACTTGAGTTTGAATCTGGTGAAGCGGATTGTGATCCTGGAGTATTTGGTGTAGTAGGAGTATTGGCATCTAACTGGTACTCGTTGTAGACAATTCAACGACTTTAGAATGTTGTAATTACAACTTTCATATCCGAAAATTTTGTCGTATTTTCTGTGCCAATCTTCTCTATACTTTTGATCCTGGAGCATAAACAATTTTATTGATCACGTCAAATTTAAATTTAAATTTTCAAAAATTGAATTTTTTTTATGATTGTTTTTAACACATCAAGATTAGTCCCACGCTCATTATGGATTGATTGGTTTGCACGATCGCAACAACTTATAAGGCCATTTGTCCAATAATGGAAATGGCGTCAACACCGTAGGATCACATATTCTAAGGTCATGTGTTTCCTCACTGAATTTTGCATGAATTTTCTCCCAAAAGTTGATTCCTTGTTTTTGAGCACCATTGATAGCATCTTGTGTAAAATATACATAATTTCTGCAAATTGATTCATCTTCTTCAACAAGAAACTACGAACCACGAACTTTATCGTTACTTTGAGGAGGTTGGGAAACCAAAAGGAGAAGCTATATTATAGGAAATTAATATGAAAATAGAAATATTAGAATGTGTGAGCAAGGTTGTACCATACCGGATTTCGGTTCGTACCGGTCGAGAGCGATACACTGGTATGCCGGTATACCGGAGAAATTTCGGTCTCAAATATCGGTCCATATATTTTATACCTATAATTTTATAAAAAAAATAATAGTTCACATTTTATAACTATAAATATATTTTAACAATAACAAACGTTTTTCACAAAGTTTAGAAAGAAAAACTAGTAATCATCTAAAATATATAGATCCATAGATTTCATAAAAAGTTCAAACTGGAAACACAAGAGAAACAAGACAACTTCAAAGTTCATCGTCTAAAATGCTAATTAAACAAGAATATTACAATTCTAATCGAGATCATTAGATTAATTATAGATATTATCATACCCATATATAATTCTAAAATATTATAAAAAATATGAGTAACAATTCAAAACCCTAAAACAAGGATAAATTATTAGTTTTTTTATTTTTTTTATTTTTCAAAAAAAATAAAAACAATAATAATAATAAAAAAAAAAATCGGTCGTACCAGTATACCGGATTTCGTTTCGGTTTTACCCCGAATCCGAAATTTCGGCCATTTCGGCCGAAATGTGCTGCACACTGTGTGAGAATCAGGGTATAGAGAAGGTATGTATTAAAATGTATTTAGATGGATATATGTATGAGATTCAAACAGAGTCGTTGGATGATATAACTATTAGGGCAATATCATTGCCGAGCGGAAGAAGTATTGCCGCTTAATAGCACAAACTAAGCCGCATATCACGGATTCTAACAAGCGTTATACTCTCTGTCCAAATTTGTTGGTTTGCCAAGTGAAAATATCATAGCTAACACAAATTGGTCCTAAGGAGGAAAATCTACGACTGTTTTATTATATTAAGTTGTACTTAGATGTAACCTGTTCAATTCTAACTAACTGAGAAGAACCCAATTGGCTAAAGAACGAATTCTAATTCTTAAGGTTAAAAGTTCGAGACCAATTTTTTTTTAAAAAATGTTCAACTTAAATAATATATATAATACACGTGCCTAATACTAGTTAACATATTATTGGAAAATAAACAAAAAAAAAAGTATGTACAAGAAGAAAGTACATCCGTGTGTAACACCAAAAAATGGTTGAACCACCAAAGATCCAAACCAAGCAACAAAAAAAGATAATAGCCTCTTCCTATTATCTCAACTTATATCAATAGTTATGTTCAACAAGGTTACTTCTTCGTGTATTATATCTTTCTCTTTTGTAAAGCATAAAAAGAATGTATAGTCCCAAGTTTGAACCGGGGACCTTTAGTATCTTTATTGTTTTTTTAGGTACTCCAAAAAAAGATACATTTAATTTTGTATAAAGTGTTTTTTATAATAAAATAGGCTGAGTCTAAGAAAATATATTTTTTTATTTATGGTGCTCTTACCAACATCGAGTAAGTATATAGAAATATCTTCCATACTAACAACACAGTTATGGATATTACAAAACAATTTAGAAATAGTTTGGTCATGCCAATTGATAACGTACGAGTATATCTTTTACAAGCCATAGCTAAAAGAAAAGTTTAATTGTTCTGGGTCATGATGTGATTTTATATAGTGGTAAAAAGAGATTCGATTCTCGAACTTGTGAAGGTGATGATTTTAGAAAATAATGATTTAAACTAACTCTAGAAAATTCCAGGAGTAAGAAAAAGACTAAATAACCTAACTATGATTTTTAAATAATTTTAAACGTACCAGGAATCAGGAATCAGGTAATACTAACAACCTATGTGATTAATCAGATAATTCTTTTTAATTTAATTGAAGCCCAAATAATTGCCAAAATTGGTTTTGTTATGCTAACAAACAGAGGTAAATCACAAGCATGGATTATCAAAATTAATTAACTAAGCATAATCCATCAAGCAAAAGCACAACTGTTGAAAGAAAACCGTTTTTACTATTCGAAACTATGCAATTTTAATGATAAAAGAATTATAAATAATTATTAGAAAATAATTAAATCACATAAAATTGAGAAAATTACCTTATCCATCATCCCAGTAAATAGACTTAGCTCATGGTGAAGAAAACTTGCTCAAAAGTTGATTTCATTGCTCAAAATATTGATTACAAGGTTGAATAACGCTGTAACAGCTGATTTGATACGCTTATAAGCGTTACAGAAGAGGGTTCAGCTGTTACAGAAAAGTTTAAGCAACAAATGGTTTGAAGCAATAGACGACAGGAAAATTCAAATCAGCAACACATATAAATGTTACTGAGTCTTCTTCTCCGGCAGTGATGGATGAAGAACACGCCGGCCGGTGCAGCAGCAGCTCGTCGGCGATGACGGAATATTGACCGGAAATCTCTAAACTCTTCTCTAAGCTTTTTTGTTCGATTCTCTTGGCTTCTCTTGGTATTTATAGATAGTAGAAACCCTAGAGAGAGTTCTAAACCTAATAGAACTCTCTAGAACAGCCCACAAATCCCATTCCTAATCGAAATCAAATTCCGGCCATGTTCATGATTTTTCAACTGATTTCACGGGATCTTTTTGCTGTTTCTCGATTGTTCTAACTTGTGTGGGTTATCTACTATCATTTGGAACAATCTGGAAGCAAAAGAAACCAAATTTTACGTTGGATTTGTGCTGCCAGTGAAACAGACGAGTCCGATGAGTCGACCCGTGACTCGGCCCGATCCAGCTCGCTGGGCTGACCCGCTGGGTTGACCCGATGGGTTGACCCGATCCAGGGGTGCCCCAATCCAAAGTGTGGGTGCCTTAATCCATTTTCCCGGGTGCTTTGAACACTTTTTGAGCCAATTTTTCCACAAATCTTTATTCTTCTAATGTACCTACAAAAGCAATAAAACACGTAATAGACACAAAATCGAATACTAACTCACTAGAAATTAAGGTGCAAATTAGACACTAAAATGTGTCTATCAGGTCATATGAATGATTACGAGGTTAACAAGGACAAAAGAGACTTGATGTGTTAAGTCTTCATTACCACCTTGATAGCTAGCATGGTAACATAGAGAAAATATTCCTTGTATCGCATCTTGATAAAGGTTTTTGAACTTTCTAAGAATAGTCGTTCCTTCAACTTCGATTTCAACATTTATGTATTGCATCTCTTTGGCCCAATCATAAGTTAGTCATCTCCTGCTGAGAGTACATCCTTTCAGTAGTGTACATGATGTCCCTTAGTTACATATAGTTTCCTGCAAAACCAATGGCAATTAGCACGATATTTAAAAACTATGAGTGATAGGGTCCTATAGAGGACATATTATAATAGTAACCCAAAATTAGAGGAAACCATATTATGTTGAATTTTATCCATTACGATATAGTGTAGATTATTGAAACTATGATCCTGGACATTGTGGACCATGTTATAAGAGAAGAGATGTTATTTGATGCTCTTAACATTTAAGTTAGCATCAACTAAGTGTTTCTGAATATATGACCATATATATAAATGAACCAGCACTCATAAGCATATGTTGAAATCTCATGCCTTATATCAGGGTTATTTGCAAACCAAGAATTAAGCCAGTCCCTGAAATTTGTATTATTACCAAACTTAGTATTATTCTGACCAACAAGTATCTGTCATACAGATATAGTAAAAGGACATTCCATAAAGAGGTGTGTCATAGTTTCCACCCCATAATTGTAAGAATTGCATAAGAGGTCAATATAATGAAGAATGCTAGCAGTTTTAGCATACATTAGGAGGATCGCATGAGCACACTTCCACATGAAGAGTTTAATGGAAGGAGAAGTATCTAAATTTCATATTTTATTCTAATATGTGAGCATCATTGTTGTACTTATTATTCATTTTGTTCTTGTAGAAAAACTTAACAGAAAAATGTTCATTCTTAGTAAGGTTCCAGGTAGTATTCAAGATAGCTATTTCTCCTCATGATTGAACCAATTATTCAGCTTGTTTAAATCCCAAACCCTACTGTCAGAGATCAGATGTTTCACCATAATAAGGTTATATGGGCAGTTTACAGGTTTTGGGATAGAGATGCTTGGATCATATATCCGTTTATCTTCCCAGATATTAATATTGTGACCATTCCTTATCCTTCACTCGTTATACTCATATCTGTTTCTAATTCCTCCAAGGATTCCTTTCCAGATCCAAGAGTCTCCCATATTTGGTTTAGTGCTCATACTAAGGGTGATTTTGTCTTTGACATACTTAGTCGTTATAATATGAGGCCAAATAGAGTTTTTGTCTTGCAACAACCTCTAGCAAGTTTTAGTATGATAACACTATTGAATATTTACATAATCATGAAACCTAGGCCCCCTAATTCCTTTGGCTTGCATATAGAATCCTAATCTATTGGGTATTATCCTCTAGAATTTCACTGTCTTTCCCCACAAAAAAAATTTCTCTGAATTTTATTTAAGTCCTGACAAATTTGGTTAAGGAGTTTGAAACAGTTCATATGATAAATGCTAGAAATAGAAGTGAAAGTGCCAATAAGAGTGACTCTACCTGCAGGGGAGAGAACCTTATTTCTACATCCATCAAGTATTTGTTTTAGTTTTTCAACACAAGGATTAAAAGAAGTTATTTTGCTTTTATTAGTATTTATCATCTGTTGCAATCATTTGTACTCCCATGAAATTGCTAATACTGATTCCCAAGTTGTCATCAGTATTTTTGTTGACGAAGATTCCAGATTTGTTTAAGTTGATTAATTAGCTAACCCGCAATACTGTTGAAGAGTTTGAAGATCATGATCAGAAACTAATTGACTAAATGAAATCATAATGTCATCCCGGCGGTGGGAGCCAATGAAGATGCTATAACTGGTACTACGTACCTTCACAACGTTCTGTTATTGGTTACTTGATTGATTTACTAATTAACTTGATTATCTTCAATAATAAGTCAGATTCGGTTACGATTTGGTTATAAGTTGGTAATGGTTTGTTGATGAACACAATATCACAAAGAGAATAACCAGAATTAGAAGAGAGATAAAAAATAAAAGTATAATTGTATTACGCTCTGTGTTCTGTTACATTTTGAGCTTTCTCTAGCTATCTATACAAGTGAAAATTTAGGAGATTCTTATTACAATTGCGTGAGCTGTGGGGACCATTCTGGTTCACGTAACGCCTGGAACCCACCTGTTCACATCTTTGTTTTCTCGTTTATACTTACAACGACCTGGACCTGATGGAAGTATTCAGATATCACCTCAGCTACCAGGATCATTTCTTCGCAACTACGAGCTCCTTCTTTGCTATTAGCTTTGGCACTCAAGTTTATTACCACCCAGCTTTAGGTCATATACCTTTCTGCTCAAGGTTCTTCATCAGTTCTTAACTCTATAACTCTCCAACTATTAGTTTAAGGTATAAATGTTATATTTTGTCATCTACGTTATTTTCTTATGCGGCCTATACCCTTATATGACCCAAACATACTTAGGGCTGCAAAAGAAGACCGTAAAACCGTCACTTAAATAAACCAAACCGATAGCAACGACTAAGGTAACAGTTCTAGAAAAGTGTAATCGTAGTCATCGGTATAGATAATAGGTTTTACTTCGAAAACCGACCGAACATTATCGAATTACTTATTAATCCTAGCCACTGATCTAAGTAAATCCTTGCCATATATCTTTAGGAATAGAATCCCTAAAAATTCTAACTCCTCACCCGACCTCACTCTCTTAGTCTCTCGACTCTTCTCTTCTTCATTTCTTGTTCTTCCATACGGTACCAACCACATCACTGATTCACTATCACAGATTCATAGCACCACACAACACTAACCTCATCTTCTTTTTCTTTTAGTGTTCATTTATTCACTTCTTCATCTTTACTTAGTGTTTATTTCATGTTTCAAGTTTCAACATCACCTCTGAGTCCGACAACTAGTAACAACTAACAACATGTATTGATCTCTGCATCTAATGGTTATTGCTTGATAATCATAGAGAAGAAATAAAATTTCTTAAAGCAATAATTAAATCTCAGTTTGTTATATTGTATAAATTTAGGGTTCGGTGAGATCGATTTGAAAATGGAACGATCATATGGGGATGTGTTGTCAACAACAACAGGTAATGATTCCTTTATATTTATTCATGGGTGGGTTAGCTTTTAATTTGAGTTTTGTTTGAATTTAGTTGCATGTTCTAGCTAGGGATTTTGGAATTGTTGTTTTAACTTTTGATTGAAATTGATATGAACTGATAATGACCAGGAGGATGTTAATTGTTGTTTTAATTGAGATCGATATGATCTGAATTGTTGTTTTTATGTGGGGATTTGATCTAGTTTTATTTGTTCTTTTAAAGATGATTTCTTTTAGGTTTGTAAATATATTGTGGGTTTCTTATTTTGCATATAGGTATCTTTGTGTCCAAAAGATTCTAAGAATATACAGTTCTTATCTTTTTGCACTTTTGCACTACACCATATCCCCTTTGCTAGAATGTCTTTTTTGTTTTGCAACGTATATAGACGTTGCCGTTGCTTTTAATACAAATCCGTTGCATTAAATTCCGTGTTTCGTCCGGAAATATAGAAAAAGGATACGCTCGTAATATATTAAAATGATTAATGGCTTGAATGTCTTTCCCTATATCTTTATTATTAACTTATCTATTTTACTTTTCTCTTCATTTTTGTTTTTCTCTCTCTCCGTCGAATCTCGTCCTCTCCCTTTTTTGTTGTTCCCTTTCTTTGCTCAATCTTCTAAAAATCATAACTATCTTTTCCAAACACATATCTCATAAATCAAAACCCATCAGAAATCAAACTCAATTTCACTTACCCAAATTTCGTTTTAAACCCTAGATATTTGATTTTCTCTTCGACGCTACCAGACTATCGACCTCAACCAAAATTCTCTGATCTGAAATTTATTTATGTGAATCTTATTTGACATCAGGAAAAAGATGAAGAAGGTAAGTCAACAATTAGGGTTTTATTTACTTTGTGATTTTTTAGGGTTTTATCTCAACAAAACATTTTGTCTTACTCTCTATACTCATCTGTTTATGTTAGAAAGCGATTAATGGACTTGTTGAAGATGATTGATGGAGTTGCTGGTAGAACCTGTATTGATATATACTGATTCTGCTGAATCTTTCAACACTCAGGTAAAACCCCTTTTCTTATCTCTTCCAATTTTAGCCCCTTTGAACAACCTTCGTCGGTTATAGTATCCCGGCGATAATGAAGTTTTTGGTTGTGTTTCTTTATTGTAGTCTGATAAGGAAGAGAGTGAGGATCTGTTTTTCCAAAATGAATCCTATTATCATCATCGTGGTTGGAATCACAGGTAATTACTACTTCCTGAAATTGTTAAGGTTTTGTTTTTCTTTGTAATGTGTGAAAATGTGATTTGAGTTATATTTTGTGTGAATTCTTTGTGAAGGTAGTGGGAAACAATGTTAATGTATCAATAGGTTTGTCATACAACAATATTGAAGATGTGAGGAAGTGTTTGCCAATTTTGATCCAACAGTTGTGACATTTCCATATGGTGGGAATACTGATACAAAAGATACTGTGAAATAAAAATAGGTGGTGAAACAATATAATGTTGGTCCTAATGGAGGTATTTTGACATCTCTTTAACTTGTTTGCAACTAAATTCGACGAGGTAATATACAATGTTAAGATGGAATTCTTGATGGCATGTGATTTTCCCATATCTTGTTTGGTTCTTTAGGTGTTGTTGAGTTTGTTATTTTTTTAAATTCTTTGTTGTTAATTTTAATCTATTGTTTTGCCAGTGTTGTTGATGGCAGGAAGAATACCTAACAGATCCTTATGTGTTTATAGCTAAGGCCAGTGAGAGCGCCGTTAAACTCAACAACTTTGGTCGATAATGATTGCTGGGATGGAGATGATCGGGTAGTAATGTTTTTTTTTTTTTGATACTTTATAGTTTATGACAGTTTTACCTTTTTTATGTAGATGAAATTTTTTCCCAGGTTTGTTATATTATTACTGATGTAATATTTTCTTTGATGTTTTCCATATCTCCAAGCATTCTCGCATCATGCAGTTCAACTTATCTCTTATTTGGTCATGCTACTAGAAGACTCTGGTTGAGAATGCTTAAAACACGTCGTTTATGAAGCTGGTAATTTTACGAATGGCTTGGTTCATTACATCCTTCATGTATTCACTTGATCCCATGGTATTATTCATGCTTTATAAATGAATAAGTTTGTTATGCCCTTTCTTATAGATGCAGGATGAAGCAAGTTGACTAGGAAGTGAAGCTACCACTGTCCTTGTCTAGTGTTTCGTAGTGAAATAATGTTGCTCATGAACACATATATGGTAAGCTGTTTTTGTTAGAAGCTGTTGGAAACTCCTTAGAACTTCTCCGTCATTGTTTTAATAGTCATGAGAGTTTTTTTCTGTTCTAATTGTTAACTATCAAGTATCACTCATCTTGTAAGTTTTCTTGTGTTGCATTGTTTCACCACTGTAGGTTTTATTTTCTTATTTTTCATTTGTATACTAATTTACTGTCTTTTTCTCAATGGTAGGTGGTGAATTATGATTCACATACTAATATTTTACATCTTTAGAGTTCCAATATGATGGAAACTGGATGTACAGGGGTTTTGAAGATGGTACGATAAAGATACGGGAGTCGAGGTAAATACGTTAGGAGTGGGTCTTTGGTATGAGACATGGTTACTTGCTCTTCTTTCCTTAACCACTTTTTGTTTCGTTACATATGGTTCTAATATGTTTTGTGTTGTAGATGTATCACTTACCTCAATGAGTGAGGTATCTCAGGTTTTCGAACCTAGATACCCAGACTGAGACATTGATTTGGGCGCATTCCACTGTTTTGTTCCAACTATAGGATCTGTTGGAACATACTGCACATTTAAATTTCATCCTTTTCTTCACTGCCAGGTTATTAATGATAGCTCTAACTCTTTATAGTTTGTAGGTTGTGGAGCATGGTCATGATCACCTTCCATTTAATGAAAAACAAATAACCTATATTTTAGGTACATCCGAATTGGAGCCTGGATTTAATATTTCTGAATCAATATGAAGTTTCTTTTTATTAATTTGAACATATGAAGTATGAAACACCATATCATGTTCAACTTTTCCCCATTATGTTTCTATAGGAGTTATATTCAGACTTTTTTCTTTAAACACCTCGTCTACTATTGCAGGATCTGGATACAGTGGAGTTTCTCTCAGTAGAAAACTATGCGGAGAATCCATAATCAGAAGGCATTTTATCTTTTGGAATGTTGACTCTAAAAGCATCACAAATTCTCTGTCATGTTATTCAATTATCTACCCTAGTTCGAATTTCATCGCTATGTTTTAGATGCTTCTATATGAGGTTCCTCCTCACTTATCGACGATAAGAAGAGAGTTACATCAAGAAACTCACAGGATTTGGATGTAATATATTTTCGAGGTTTGCGCTTGTACCTTTATTCCTTATCTTGATACTCTTTCAGCCATGTCTAACTTCTTGTTTTATTATATTGTTTCATTTTAGTCTTAATTTGCCATGGATATGAAATTCATTTATGGTTTATACTTGTTCAGGTTTTTGAAGATCCTGAAGACTTTGCTCCTAAGAAACATGTTAATAACAACTTTTCTTGATGTATATGTGATATGTCAAATGTGTGAAGGCTTAATCTCTTAAACCAGTTCTTTTGTCTTATATAGGTGGAGTTCTTCCCCTCCTTTTTTGTATGCATACTACTAAACCTGCATTAGGTTTGATTGTGGAAGGATACCAGGTACGTATAACATGCTACTTTGCATTATTTCACTAAATCAGAGAAGCATTTTTTGTGTCTCCTGTTAACTTGGAAATGTTCATAGGTGGTAGCTGCTGGTGCTAACCCTGTTCAAAAAGTACATGGTTGCTGAGCTTAAACTAATGTCGAAAGAGGCAAGTTTCAAATGTTTGGTTTCTATTTTATTTTGCTTTAGTTGCTATCTATATCTAGGGTATAAGCTGAATAATGCAAGTCTTTTTAGCATTCCAAGGGCTTGTAAAACTTGACAACTTTTTTTCACATTCAGGTTTAGGACAGTGATCTTGCGGATGTGGCTGTTGTTAGTGCATTCCCTTCTTATTCCTTTCAGGTCTTCCTTATGTAAAAATGTAGCAAAAAAAATATTTCTTACTTATGCTATGACTGCCTATGAGTTCTCTTCATTTGTTGGTTATACTAGTTGTATGTTAAATTACTAATCGAAAATGGATGTATGTGAGAATTGTATATGCAGATATAATAAATTTAAATATTGGGATTTATTTGAAATAGAAAATTGTATTTCTTTTCTTCTAATCTGACTTTTGATTTGCAACGGAAGTATGTGTTTCTTAATTTCACTCAAACGTTGCATTAATAACTATTTGAGCAAAATATATAAAAGTTGCTTAAATTAATTTAAACAACGTTTATAAAAGTTACAAAAAATTGTAATGCCGTTTTTGTAATTTAAGCAACGTTTTTGTTGTTGTTTATAGTAAATAAACAATCATTCTATGTGTTAGAGAATGATGGAAAAGACTGTGAGAGTTTGTAGTGCTCAAAGAGATTCCTGGGCATTTGTAGTAGTTGTATGTAGCAGCAATAGACAGTAGATTGGTGCATCCAGTGAGCAGTTATAGTGTGTTGTGTTTAGGTTGTTTTACACTCCAAAGTAATTTAACTTTGAAAGCTTTTGTCTAATCTGATTCGGTTCTTCTATTGAAAGCAATAAAGTGTAAGTGTTGATCATAAAAAAAAAAAAGAGAACTTAAAAAGAAACTAATACCATTACCACTATCTATGACTGACATGTCTCTTCTTACCTTATCTCTCTCTATAATAAAATCTTTGAACTTGTTTTATAGAGTTATCCGGTTGATGTATTACTAGTATTAGTATCTTCATATCTTGTACAATGGATTTTATATGTTGTTTCTTATAACATGATCTGTCTGTCAATTTCTTTGTGCATCCCTATTGATAGACACCTTTATGTGTCTAATTTGTTCTCAATTTTTATAGTGTTGGAAGTTGGAACTCAATTTTGTACTAATATTGTGTTTTTATGTATGTGTAGGTGTTTTTGGGAAATAAATATTTTTGGAAAAATCGGCTCGAAAAATTACTAAAGGCACCTGGAAAATTGATAAAGGCACCCCCCAAGGATAAGTGATAAAAGAACCCCAGGAATGGATAGGGGCACCCCTTCTTCTTCACGAGTTAAGGAAATTTGGGCGGGAAAAATCAAGTTTGAAAACTGATTTTTGCTGGATCGAATTTGGTGGAGTTTTTCTCAGAAATTTTGTTGGATTTGGACATAGGCTGGCCTGTTAGGACAAAACAGGGCTGGTAAGTCCTTTGGATTCGACAAAATAGCTTGTATTACGTGGATTGAGAGGAAACATGGCCACGAGAGATATTCTTCGGATTTTGGTTTCTATTAAAAGATTTACGTGTGTTTGACTTAATTTGAGTGTGTATGGGACGTGAAGGAGATAAATAAGGAGATTAGTCCAGCTGCAAACGCGTGAAAGAGAAATAAAAGAGAATTTTTCTCGTAAACCGAGAGAAAAGAAAGAAGATTATCTTGAGTTATTACAGAGATTTGCAGAGAAGAGAGAGGCTACATAGCGAAAAATCAAGAAGTTACATAGGATATTTTTTTGCTGCTGAAGAACACGAAGAACAGAGAATAGGCGACGGTTCCTTCAACGATCTATTAGGGTTTCTTCATCACATTTGTAACGAATATCTTCAGTTTTGCAACATTTATCTTCAGCATTGCAACGTTATTGTCATCTTTGCAACGTTTATCTTCAACTCTGAAACACTTGCATTGTAACAGTGAGTCTGTAACGTCTATAAACGTTGCAAACTTGTTTTTTTATAATTTTCTTTCCATTTCATCTTTGTAAGCAATTTTTGAGCCATGAATAAATATTCTGAGATATTTTTTACCATGATGAGCAAATTCTCATGTAACCAAGGCAATGGAGGAAGCTATTTACGCATGATTGATGGGTAATTATTTTATTTTCTCTAGTTTAATTATATAATTCACTTAATCACTGCTTCTGCAGAGTTTTAAATTGTTTGCATAATTTTCTTAATTATTTGTGATTCAATTTGATAGGTTATACTTTGTTAAATCAGTTGATAATCTATGCTTAATGGGTACTAATAATATTTGAGAATATGCTTGATTGTTAGTGAATTCAGAAATAAAAAGACTTGAAAGATGACTAGGGTTTTGAAATATTTATAACGGCATTCAGTCATGTGTAGTAGTGGAATCCAATGTCTTGGTTGATTTAAAATCTTGAAATCAATTTTTCATTTAAGTTTTGTTATTTCTAGTTTAGTTTTAATTCTTAAGTCTAAAATCAAAATATTCACAAGTTCTGAAACAAACTCTTTCTTACCACTATCACAAACTCATCGCTTACATTTGTTATATATTCATTGTTAAAGCTCCAGTTGCAGCAAAGAAGAAGACTTAAAGGGAGCTTGAAGGTTCCAGGCTTGCAACTGACTGGAATTCCAACCTATTACTTCTTATTTCTTTGAACTTTTATATTCTCATGTTTTGAACTTCTCTTAAATTTATGTTTGAATTGTGAACTAATGAAGTTTGTGTAATGGATAATGAAGTTTGGTTAAATTATGGTAGAAAACTAGAAATTGCAGAAAATTGCAGGAAAAATATGGGCAAAAAATTATGGCATAATAGATTTTCATTTACAGAATTTTCACAGGTATAAAACCAGAACCGAACCAGAATCGAAATGAACTGATCCGGTTTGATTTTAAACAGAACCGACCAACGCAGGTACATGTATCGGTTCTGAACTAAAAAACCGGCATAGGTCGGTACATGTACTCTATTTAGCCAAATACCAAGTTAAACCGTAACGTGTGCACCCCTAAACACACCAAAAAAAAAACTCTAACACCTTTTCCTATTTTGAAAATATAAAAAGACAGAAAAGAAAAAAATAAAAGTGGATTCAATCTCAATAAAACTTGAGGGTATAACAGGAACTCATTACGTATGGTCTGTTTAGATTTTGTATATGATGAAGTTGGAGACTTCCAGAAAAGGGGTGTGAAAATACGATGGTAACCTCAGCCGGACATGGCTAGAAGTGAATCATTTACAATCGATTCTGGATCACGTAACAGCCAACTCTAATTTGAGTTGTTCCATAATTAACAAGCTAGCGCACACCATTTAATCAACTAGCAATAAGTTTGTTACGTGTGTAGTTGGCCTCCTCGCCGCTCACTCTTCGAAAATTAGACTGCCTATATATACTAATTGAGAATTCTTATTTTGATAAGGGCCCGCACGAGATGCATAAAAAAGAAGACCGAGAGAGACAGGTGTGAGTTAACTTCGTTTCTCTGCATAGATAAAAGGCGCATCTATCGAAAACAAAACATGGGATGAGATATCACATTAGCGTTGGATATTGGCAGGTGACTTCTGCTTCTTGACATGCCTTTTTTGAGACCTTTGTTGAGCTCGTCTGATTTTCTTAGTAAAGGTCAGATGTTCGATTAACTTCCCTAATAATTTGTCGTCTCTGTACAGGTATTGCAAGTCGAGGGCCGTTCTTGCATAAATGATGTTAACTGTTTTCTGTGGCGAATAACGGTGTGCTTCCACGTATCTTCATAATGTAATTCATTGATATTTAGATAATGACCCAGAGCATCCAGTTTAGAAGAATTTTTATTTTTGAAGCCACTAAAACATGGCAAGTCCAATGAAACATTCCTTTCTCTTATTTTTGTTTGTGTTAAAATTTTCATCAGCAAAAACAACCAAAGATCATAGTTTAAGATAGTCAGAAATGACATTAACACAAGAGATTTAATGTGGTTCGGCTATGAATAGCCTACATCCACGGGTAATGAAAGTTGGAGTTTTTATTAATCTCTGGGTTACAGTTGAAAATGAGGAGAAGAAAAGAGAGGATCCGGCCAAAAGTCCAAAACTCCCCCCTTCTTCATTCTAAAATTGTATTTATAGGGATAAAAGAGATCATAATTACTATAACGCCCTTCGCTACATGTCATCAAAGTTCGCCACGTGTCGATGGAGATTCGTCTAAGCTCGCCATGTGTCGAAGAGGATTCACCACATTTCGCCATGTGTCAACGGGATCCGCCACGTGTTCTTATTGTCCTTATCTTCAAAATGACCTCTATCCAAAAGTTGGTGCGGGATTGACTTGGTCCACCGGAATTGACTTGGTGCATCGGGATTGACTTGGTGCACCGGGATTGACTTGGTCCAGCGGGATTGACTTGCTCTATCGGGACAGAATAGATCAGGCAAAGCTGGAACGGGAATTACTGACGTCACTTCGGGAAATGATGACGTCACTTCGGGACATGATGTATCGGGCCAAGCTGGAACGGGAATTGATGACGTCACTTCGGTCCAAGTTGGGCTTCGGACTTGAGTGGAGTGCTCTTGCTTGCTCCTGTTAGGCTAGTTAGGCTGTTGGGCTTGATTAATTGATGCGGACCAAGAATTCTTGAGCGGGAAACATCACTTTGGTATCCACAACTTGCCCTCTGTTTCTATAAATCTCTGCTTCTTTCCCTAATCATTTGACATGTGTCATCTTGACTTTTATTCCCTAACAACTTGCCCCCTTTTCTTGAGAGTTGTTCAAAGAAAAACTCTTAAGAAACGACTTCACGTCTCGTCCGAATGATAATGCGGTGGTTGATGTTGCTTGTGCATTTTCATTTTATGTTGTATTTTTGTCCCTGCAAAAAAAAAATTGTATACAAATATATATATATACTGATTGTTAGTTTTTAACCGCAAGGTTCCTTTGTACCATGGGTTAATATTATGGAATTTTGTGCCAGAGAGCACCTCCTTCCACGGAGTCTTGTCATTCGGGAACCCAACACATACGAGTCTCACTCGGGCCAGGAGTACGCTACAAGGTGGTCCCAAATATTTGTATATACATTACAATTTGGAATTTACCTCCTTCCACGGAGTCATGTCATGGGAATACAACACATCTATCTTCTATCTGGTTAGGAGGAAATTTGGATGCGGTCCCAAATTTGTCTCCAGCTACGGAGCACTCAGGAACACATGCCTAATTTTCTCGGGCATGGAGAAAACTAGTGTGTGGTCCATAGATTTGTCTCTAGCCACTGAGCACTCAGGAACACACACTTAATTTTCTCGGGCATGGAGAAAATTAGTGTGTGGTCCACAGATTTATTGTCTCCGAAGAGTCTGTCTCCTGAATGGAGAAATAACGTTAAGAAATATACCTGAAATGTATATGAGAAATATACTTGAGAATCATCCATATATTTCTCATTTCTTATTTAAGATACATATCATATTCTTTTATATACATGAGAAGTATATATAGAAAAAATATGAGATATATTTTAAATAAGACATGTGGAATATCCAGAAGAAATAAGAAATACCGTCCTTTGAATTAATATGAAAAATCCGGAGTAAATAGAAGTATAAGCCATTAGAAGTATAATTTATCGACAACTTATAAGAAATAAGTATACCGTTCTTCGCTTGAAGCATAAGCCATTAGAAGTATCATTTGTCGACAACTTATACGAAGTATTTATCGATTGCTGCCTTATGTTAAGAAGTACAGGGCACATAACACAAAATGGCGTGAAATAATATATTATATTTATTTGACGTTAAATTATTAAAATGAAGTACCTAATTGGCGCGCAGTATTTAGCTCATTTCTCAGCTAAAACTTTGGTTTCTTTATAGAATGCCCCCTTTTCTTGAGAGTTGTTCGAAGAAAATATAATTTTTGCTTGGCCTTGTCATGATAAGAGTATGAGCCTGATCCATTCAAAAATATAATTTTGCTGCAAAACTTACACACAAGCGTACATTAGCGTAATAATATCATTCCATGCGTTTTAACCAAAAATGATACATTGGTTAATAAACTATCTTTCATCCAATAATATAAATTATTGAATCTTGCATAAATGTATCAGTCAATTAGGAATTCAAATTCAAAATAGCAATCGGAACGGGTCACATGTCAGGTTATTCATTGGGCGTAATTTTGTATACACGCCAATGCCTATTTGTGCCAGTCATTCCGATAGTTGTGGTGGGTGGAATTAGCATGTTCACCTTTCAATAAGAGTCATTTTCATGACTTATACAAACAAGAATAATTAAAGCAAGAAAAAATTTTAGATCAAAGATATATGGGGTACTTAGCTCTTTTACGAGAGTCTTGCCGATTGATGTCACAAATTGTAGTCCCGAGATAAGTGCCAATATAGATGAGAGTCTTGACATTTGAGTCTGTTAGATTAGTATCTTCAGGAACTAAAGCTTCAAGTTGACCCACAAGAAGTACTAGCCAGTATGCTCAAGCTAAGACACCGGTTCCAGACTATCTCCGGCATAACTAAGACATGGCAGTGTGTGGCGCACTTCAGATCATCTTTTCAACTTTTTTCAATTTTAAAAAGGGCACTCATGCTTGCATACCGCACAGTTCCAATCAAATTCTTGTTTTCTTATCTTCTTTGTTTAATCATTATTTTTGCTTCCATGGTATATTATGACCTCTTCTATGTTGCTGCAAAATTCTGATCTCTCTAGAATCCTTTGTTGTATAATGCAGTCCTCAAGTTAAGAAGCTTGAACAACTTTAGTGCGGGAACTTTATTGGCTTCATTTCATACTTTTTGCCTTTCAGTTACGCTTGAGTAGCTATCAACATGATTGGTGCCGACACTACACGGTGAAGCTTTAGATTCATTTCCCACCCTATTTTTCTCACCAACACCAAAAAATTCTTGCTCATTATTTGTCATGATTTGATGAACTTCAAAAATGGTGCGGCAACATGCAACTTCTTGGAACGAATCGTCTCTGGTCAGGCAGTTGTAATGCAGTCACCTCATCAGGGACAGCAGTAAAGTTGCTCAGTTCAGTTGGCAATGGAGTCACATCATCAGGCAATTGCGATGCAGTGAACTTCTCAAGAACAACAAAAGATTTGCTCATTCCAGTTGATAGTAGAGTCACCTCCTCCAGCCATTCTGGTACAGGAATTTTCTTGGGATCATCGATCTTACTGACTTCAGTTGATAAAGGAGTTACCTCTTCTGGCCTCTTTCCTTGCTTGTATAACAGTATGAGCAGGTTGATCAAATCCAGGTATAGATGCTTCATCAAAAGGAACACCCCTTTACATAACATCGCATTGAGTTGGGTGTTATTTGATATTACACCACCTGACGTTGCTGCTGCAATAAACGTTGAAATGTTAAGAGTAGAAATAAGTTACAACAACATCCTTTGAATGATGCTCTTGATGATGACGTTGAATGTGTTGGGTAAAAACTATTGCTACTGTTGTGGTTTGGGGAATGTTGATTAATTGTTGTTCCTATTGGGAGTAATCTTATTGAAGTATGATTTTGATCTTCTTCTCCATAGAACCATGTTCAACCAAAACTTGAATCAAAACCACTATAACTCAACCACTTCAATTCAGGCAAACTCACAAATGCCTTGCGTGCATACTGTTGGTGATTCAACCTCGGAATTGTTGGTGATTTCTAATACCATTCAAGCTTTTTCCCTGCAATCATATACTCATTCAAGACAAACCCAATCATCCAAATCATCCATATAATCATAAAATTCCAGCAATTAAATTAGTGAGAAAAAATTCCCAAATCACATTGAAATTATGATGCTTGATATTTTAAAATCAATTTAATGGGTTTGTAAAACGTAATTCGATTGCTGCAAATCTACAAGCAAAGCTCATTTTAAGACAAGATTTCAAAAGAAAATGCGATTTCTTGTGAAGAACAAATCTTATGTTTTCTGTGGGTTTTCTCAAAATTTTGTTTTAAAGTTTCAAATCTTTGCATTAAAAAACGAGATCAAGAAGTAAAAGAAAGTTTCAATCTTCTAAAACTAGTTGTTGATGAAAACTGCCTCTTCTTCCACACTGTATTTCTACTGTTCAGTTGTATCATTGTTTGTTTCAAAGTTGGATGCCCTTTCTCTCTTTGAACATCATCAAGCTTTCATTCATCTCATCTCATCTCAGGTAGGATAAATCCTTTCCTCAAACCCTGTTTCTAGCGCCAAATTGTTTATGCTAAAATTTTCATCAGCAAAAACAACCAAAGATCATAGTCTAAGATAGACAAAAATGACATTAACACAAGAGATTTAATGTGGTTCGGCTATGAATAACCTACATCCACGGGTAATGAAAGTTGGAGTTTTTATTAATCTCTGGATTACAGTTGAAAATGAGCAGAAGAAAAGATAGAATCCGGCCAAAAGTCCAAAAGTCCCTTCTTCTTCATTCTAAAATTGTATTTAAAGCAATGATAATTACTACAATGCCCTTCGCCACATGTCATCAAAGTTTGCCACATGTAGATGAAGATTCGTCTAAGCTCTCCATGTGTCGAAGAGGATTCACCATATTTCGCCATGTGTCAACGGGATCCGCCACGTGTTCTTATTGTCCTTATCTTCAAAATGACCTCTATCCAAAAGTTGGTGCGGGATTGACTTGGTCCATCGGAATTGACTTGGTGCATTGGGATTGACTTGGTCTATCGGGATTGACCGGAACGGGACAACAAGTGGAACGGGACAGGGCTGTATCGGGACAGGATAGATCGGGCAAAGCTGGAACAGGAATTGCTGACGTCACTTCGGGAAATGATGACGTCACTTCGGGACAGGATGTATCGGGACAGGACAGATCGGGGCAAGATTGAACGGGAATTGCTGACGTCACTTAGGGAAATGATGACGTCACTTCGGTCCAAGTTGGGCTTCAGACTTGAGTGGAGTGCTCCTGCTTGCTCCTGTTATGCTAGTTAGGCTGTTGGGATTGATTAATTGCTACGGACCAAGAATTCTTGAGTGGGAAACATCATTTTGGTACTAACAACTTTCACCCCAAAGAAACACAAACAAAATTAAGGAAAACTATTCTCCTCAAAAGACCTATCAACTGCAACAACGAACAGCTGATATAACTCATACACCAATATTTTTTAGAAACTAATTAGTCGGACACAGAACAATCCATAGCATTAACAACAACAAACCCAGTAAATATTGGTTAATGTCAAGTCTCAGTCTAGTCTATATTGGTCCCCGCCCCGCATTCATCTGATGCGAGTGGGTTAATGTCAAGTCTCAGTCTAGTCTATATTGGTCCCCGCCCCGCCTTCATCTGATGCGAGTGAACAAGGATAATCACAAGATTCATCAAAAGAAAGAAGAAGACGAAGCGTGTGAAGGTTTTAGGGGTCGACGTCCATGACAGCTTTTTTCATTATCTTTATAGGAAAAAAATGTTACGTAGGAGTAGTGTCCTTTTATATCCTTTGTCCATCTGATTCTATCACAATTTTTAATGTTGTGTCTACGTAGATATGAATCCAACCATTCGTAATTTTCTTGGTAGATTCTGTTGGAAAACAATATATATAAAATATGAATTTTAAGGTTTTAAGAAAATAAATAGATTCTTGTTTTCTTTTATGAATGAAAAACTCATTAGTCCCACATTGGAGAGTTTCCAATCTTAAGTTGTTTTAAGAGACTATATAAAATTATTAGTCCCACATCGGGGAGATCACTCTTCTTAAGTAGTACTAGGTTATTATATAAACAAGCTTTTTTCTCAACCTAAAGGATCAATCCAAGGAAAAAGGTTTCTCCATATTTTTGGAGAGACCAAAAGAAAAATATTTTTCTATTGTTTTTATTAAGCTTTCGCGATTTTCCTTGAGGGTTTTTTCGGAGTTGACAAGCTTAAGTTGAGCATCTATTACGAGTGCTAGTAGTAGGTGTAGTAGGGTGTTTTATCCTGGAGGCATCCGCTCTGTGGAGGCTATAGAATCACTCTTGAGTGTAGCCGGGCGCTAATGTCTTAAGGACAGCGTGTTGAACACGTGACTCACTCTGTTTTCCAAAGTTTTACCATGTTGCTGTTGCGGAGATCTGGGGAGCTTATCTGTTTCGTCAAATCGATCACTTCCAATACAAAAGAGCTAAGTATCACTACTTTTGTTTATTTGAGATTTTTTAATTTTGATTATTGCGCCCAACAATCTTAAGACATTACCTTTAGTAGTAATCAAAAATGAATGCTCGATTTGTGAATCGTTGACGTTGATATTATATTGGAAAAGAAAGGATATTAATTGTGAAGTGAAAAACAAAATTGAGTTTTTTGGTCAGCTGTAGAGTTTCGAGTATATCTCTTAACTTAGAAGGAATTTCAAAAAATCCTTTTACACGAATATATATTAGACATCCTGATAGTTACCCACACCAAATTTCAGAATTTTTGTAGTTGTAAAAGTATTTTTTAGGTATTTTACAAAACTGAGAAACGTTCCTGAAAAATTCTGACGGGTAAAAAAATATTGTTGACTAAATTAGTTTTTCTGGGTTAACCATGTGTTTTTTGAAATTGTTATTCGAACGAAGTTTGTAGTCTAGATGTTATCTTCAAAACTCATTTTTTTATTTCCGATTCAGAATTGTGGTTTGTGAGATATGGTGTTTGTAAAAATGTTGCGTATGTTTGTCCAGAATATCAATAACTGTATCTAAGCTCTAGATTAGTATGAGATCTTGCAACCATTTACAGTGGAACTTTTCACCTTGGATATAACATGAAAAACTGGTACTAGTGAGTGCTTTTATCCATGATAGACTTGAGATTTCAATTTAGTTGAAATATTTATCATAAACAACTTAGAGCAAGTAACGAATTGATTTTTATGACTTAAAGTGATAATCTCTTATATGTGTGTTAGATTAGTATCACATTGCTAATGAATAAGATGTTAAATTAGTTGTGTATGAGTTATCCATTGTGTTATATATCACTTTGATTATATGTAGTTTGTGTAGTATCAATTGACGTGAATCACATGATTGGTTAATAATTGTGTATTAACAATTTCTATGGTGATTTCTAAATCATTTCGAATATGTTACCTTTCGTTGAAAATATGAGAATCATAATACACTAGTATACCATAGTCATATGGATAGTGAGGTATAAAGTATCTTTTAGTAACTAGTGCAACAAGAAGGTTAAGTGATCAAATTTGCTTGAATTGATACGTATGTACACAAAAATTGTTTAGGGTTTTTATTACCAATTTTTGTTACTTACTTATGATAGTGATAGTAATGTGAAGAGAGACTTAAGTAACTTGATAACTATGTGTTCGCAATAAATATTTTGATAAGATGATCACTTATAATATCTTGATAATTTTATATTACCTATGACGAATGAAAGTATCAACCAATTTTTTGAATCCTAGTTGTTCAGAAGTTTTATCATCTTAAGTTGAATGATAAATTTAGTGTTAGTCTCTGATAACTTATTATTTTTTAGTTGTGTGCTTATCTCCTCGGAATAGAGAACTGAATATTCAAATTTGAATGGAAAAATTGACATTCTTACCGTGTTAAGTAATTTTACTTTTCAGTGGAGATGATAAAAAGAATTGGTTGGTAAATGCCAGAAGTGCTGGAACGTGTGCTCCAGAAAAGGCATGTTTTATCTTCTACCAGGAATGGAAAAGATTAAAAGCATTTTCATGAACAATTCAACTATCAAAATAGTTGAAGAAATAGGTAAATGATGTGCAAGGACTGTCAGGTATGGACATTAATCAGATTATGATATCATTCTCAATATGTGCATTGCGAATTAAAACTAGTGCCAAATGCTATCTACCTAAGTTACTATGAAATGTTATACTTGGAAATATGGTCTTGTGATGCTTTGAGTGTTAGCTTAATAGAACAAGACAAAAGTAGATAAAAGGGAAAATCGTCAATGAATTGAGAATGAATACATGAGCATGTTAAATCACAATCTTAGTATAGAGTACCATTATATGGTGTGTCTTAGTTATATGCAACCTAAAGGACACATAATTGTAGTTTCTTATGTTGAGAAATCCTGATAATTGTGGGGGGCCTTATGTCTCAATTGTGGGGTATAAGATGGAAACAAGTGTTTGTTTGATTTCTCAAGTAGATTCATAGAACACCCTAGACTTATATGTGCCCTACCCTTAGACCTCAATTGTGGGGGTCTAAGGTGAGAATGAAGAGTCGACTTCTTTAGCAAATCATTGCATGTGATAACCAAAACTGTAGTATGATAATTTGAAAGTTTTGAAGCTAACAACATTTAACTAAAGTAAATTTTATTGTTGAGGATGTTGAGTTCTCGACAATAGTTTTCTGAGGTCGGGTTCTCAAACGAGATTGAATAAGTCAGACAGAGACTTGATTTTGTGAAATTGTTGTTAGAGAATAAAGTAGTGATCTCTTGGCACATACTCACATGACTCTAAAATTACTACATCAGGCACTGTTTGCCATTATTGTCAGTATGCTGCATTAGATGGATGTTGAGACATTATACATAAATGATTAGTCAAAGGTGGACAAACCTTAAGGTTTTGGTTAGCGCTAGGGGTACAAACTGATTACACCTACATATACTTGACCTGAACCAAGATGTAAGTCAATAACCTATAAATATTATTATGTGATGATGATGAATACTAGTGATGTACACTAATGAATTTGATAGTGTATTTACACTAAATCAATTGAAGGTGCATACGTTCAGCATGCTTTTGTTACGTGTTTTACAACCACTAACAATTTTTTGTTGTTTAAAGCTTGACATGAAACTAATATGTTGTTGAAGTGGTCTAAATGATCAGAAAGAACCAAAATCAAATTTTGATGATATAGTTTCTGTCAAATGTGTGTTGTAAAATAGGTGTGCATGTTTCCCATTTTATCCTGGATAATTACAGGGTTTCTCTGATCACAGGACCATAAAATTTGGATGCTTGAGGTACATATTTAATTTGAAATATGTGATATATATTGCACCAACCTTTGGAGAAAGATGTAATGACTGTACTAGTAAGTAGTACATGTATCTTGTATATGCCTTTATATGCTTTACAAACACTAGAAAACATGTGATGTTTGTGATTTGATTGAAAGACTAAGTTTTTATAGACAAGCATGATCCAAAAGTTCATTGGAACCAGAAGAAATTCTGACGGGAATGGTCTTTGTCAAACTCGATGCGTTTAATGTGTGTTGTAAATGTGCAGTGAATTAGGTGTACAAATATACTTGTGATCCCAGAAGAATTAATGGGATGATCTGATCAGAAAATTGAAGTACCTGAGGCTTTGGAGAATCTTAGCCTATGTGTGTACTTTCTTAAGATGTATAATTAGTTGGAAATCTTCCAACGGACATGAAGAACTCGACTGAGATGAAATCAGAGTTCGTTTGCTTAAATTAAAGCATAAGAGGAAGATGAATTGCTAAAACCCTTTTGTTGGGTATTCCTCTATGACTGAAGCCTGTGGCCACCACTGCTGAAGCTCAATTGACTATGTGAGTCTAAAGTAAATGAGCAATGGAAAAGTCTAGGCAAACTCAGAGAAGGATAATTCGGTAAGACAACTACTCTCTAATGAAGTGATTTTTGTAGACTTAGTGAAGTCAAGAGAAAAATCAGTGGATCCTTTGACAGAAGGATAATCTAGAGAGATAGTTTGTTATTGCATCGAGGGGGATGAGACTTAAGCTCAAGAAATAAAATTGCCACGAAGGACACTCAACCTTAGTGACTGGAGATCCCAAGATCAAGGTTCAATGAGACAACTAATTTGTGGTAATTAAATGTATGCACTATCAAGAGAATTACATTCTCTGTCCCTCTCTATAGTTCATTGTTGTGATAGTGTGACTGCATGTGAAAGATGACTTTTAAGAAGTCTTAATGAGTTCTATAGTTTCAATTTAAGATTAAAGTGGGGTGTAGCAGTAACACTCTTGATAGAACTCACCTATCTGAATGAGGAAGTGAGACGCTTCCTATGAGAATATGAGCTGATTCTCTAGCGCATTTTGAGAAACGGGATATTTGCTCAGGGCCAAAGTGAGCACAACGGCACGAGCTTGGCAGCAACCTTGGAGATATCATGCGTGGTGGTTATCGCGAATTACACCAAACGCTAGCAGTTCAAGACATCGCGTTCAATGTCTCTAGCAAGTAGTTCTGGTAATATCTCACTAAGCAAAGGTTCAAGACCTCATGGACACCTCTGCCTAAAATGGTATTTCCTACGTTTTATGTGATTTTCGTTTTTTTTTTATCGAGATTTAATTCATTTTGAGAAAATGAGTTTTATGTTGTTTTTTATGGTCTTGGTATTACTGATACTTAGGACCTAAGGGTCACTAAGGGATCACTGGCTCATTTTCACTTTGGTGAACGGAACCTTTAGTCCCACTATGGGAAACTAAAGATGAAAGCTCTCTATACTATTACGATTTATGCAATCAATAGTATGACCCTGGGGTCAACACACTTGTGTGTGAGGGAGAGGACGTTGGAATGGCTAGTATGATTTCAATACACACTGTTTGGCTGATTGTTCAGTCAGTTCGATTGGGTCGTGGAATTGGGGTGATGATTTACCAAGATCTATTTATGTTTTTCATGTTTTACTTAGGTTTTTCATTCATGTGGGGGATTGTTGGAAAACAATATATATATAATATGAATTTTAAGGTTTTAAGAAAATAAATAGATTCTTGTTTTCTTTTATGAATGAAAAACTCATTAGTCCCACATGAGTTTCAATCTTAAGTTGTTTTAAGAGACTATATAAAATTATTAGTCCCACATCGGGGAGATCACTCTTCTTAAGTAGTACTAGGTTATTATATAAACAAGCTCTTTTCTCAACCTAAAGGATCAATCCAAGGAAAAAGGTTTCTCCATATTTTGGAGAGACCAAAAGAAAAATATTTTTCTATTTTTTTTATTAAGCTTTCGCGATTTTCCTTGAGGGTTTTTTCGGAGTTGCCAAGCTCAAGTTGAGCATCTACTACGAGTGCTAGTAGTAGGTGTAGTAGGGTGTTTTATCCTGGAGGCATCCGCCCTATGGAGGCTATAGCATCACTCTTGAGTGTAGCCGAGCGCTAATATCTTAAGAACAGCGTGTTGAACACGTGACTCATTATGTTTTCCAAAGTTTTACCATGTTGTTGTTGCGGAGATCTTGGGAGCTTATCCGTTTCGTCAAATCGATCACTTCCAATACAAAAGAACTAAGTATCAATAACTCTTGTTTATTTGAAATTTCTTCATTTTGATTATTACGTCCAACAGATTCTAATCATTGGTGTATGAGATCATAACGTAAATGCACTAATGCGGTATATACTAATCACTTTGTAGATGCTCTTTTAGAGCAACTGCAGTGGGCGAGGGTACCAAAGAGTAAAGATCAAATTTACTCTTCCCTCGCCCAAATCCATCCCCAACGGACGAGTATATTTGGTTTTCACGCGACTATAGCTACAGTCCCAGATTAAATTTCCTCGCGACTAAAAGTATAGTCGCACGCTCTACTGAAAGAACGTTCATCCAAAACGCTACCTTAAGAAAACGTTACGAAACACGGACGTTTTGTTACAGAAGCGTTTGAGGAGACGCTATGTCATAGAAGCGTTTGATGTACGCTCGGCTAAAAGGACGCCTGTATACCCAAACGCTCGGCTAAAGTAGCGTCCCGCAAGACGTCCATTTAGTGGGACGTTCGAGTTTGAACGTCCACTTGGGAAGGCGTGTATCATGTAGTGTCTATGTACAGACACTAACGCTTAGATTCATGTAGCGTCCCACTTGGACGTCTGTTTAGGAAGGCGTGTATCATGTATTCATGTTGCCCTTAAACCATGATATTATCCGCTGCCACTCATCTGTTTATGCAGTGCAGTTATACTATTCATTACATTAGTCGACTAAGCGGGGTGTAAACTTAGTTACTAATTAAAGAATAATGCCTTTGTTTTCCCACTGTTCAATTTGTCGTGACAGCATGTAGTGTCTATTGAACGTATAGAAGAGATTAGTCCACTACCTGTTCATTTGTTCATTCTTGTTTTTAGTCCACTACTTGTTCATGTGTTTAAGCAGACATTAGTCTTTAAGCCATTAGTCTTTAATAAGACGTTCTGCCTTGTGAACGTAAGATGTAAAGTTACATGTGCAGACATTAGTCTTTAAGCATAGACGCTTCTCTACATGAGCGTCTATGCACTTACGTCCTCCTAGTAGAGCGCAGAATTTGTTTGCGCCCACCCAATACAACGTTCATTTAACAGACGCTGGTTTCAGATAACGTTAAACATACGTCCACCCACTTGAGCGTAACAAAATGTAAACGTTCATATACAGCGGCGTCATATGAAACGCTCCCATGAATGGGCGTCCAACAAGATACGTCTTTTTAGAGCAACGTCCGTGTCGACTAACGTTCTTCTACAACAGCGTTTTCAAACAGACGCTCTTTTCACTGGACGTGCGATCATATTTACTCGCGAAACCATTGTGGAAAAATTGAAAAATGACCAAATTTTTTTAATCTTTACTCTTTGGTATACTCGCCTTATTGCAGTTGCCCTTAGGCGCACAATGGTATATATACCATAGAACATGGTTGGCGGAGTTAAGGTATGGTTCACCGGGTCAAGTATGTGCATGTAGGTACAGTATCAGTATCATTGCTCAGTAACACTAATACGATATGTCCATTTAGCTGTTAATTTATACCTACGAGTCCTTGGATATCAGTTAATAAGTCTTAATTAAACATTTTTTATATTAAAAATAAATTATTAGAACAAAAAAGTAGATGTGGTACTGGTTTGTATCAGATTAACAATGACCGTCATTTATCAGCGGGATACAATTTGATACAAAACTAATGCAAATAGATACCGATATATTAAGGATCTTAAATCAGTATGTAGTTACAACAAACAAACCATGCTGTAAGGTGGTGATATACACCTTTCAGATTTGCTCTTTTATTTTCTAAAATCAAAATTTACACCTAAAAATAATTCTAGAAAAAAAAGAAGTAAAACCTCCTATAACACGTTTTTCTTAAAAAATATTTCCTCACCAATTAAGTAGACTAAACGTCTCCCTGAGCAGGTTTCTCTTAAGTTTTAATTTCCTTAGTAATAATTTAATACCATTTTTTTATTAATAAATTTTTTAATGCTATCAAGATTTAAACTCCGTTGATATAATTATCTAACGATTTTATTACTATACTACAATTTAAATCGCTTATATCATTATCAACGATTTTATTAATGTATTAAAGTGACATCGGCTAATTTTGTACTATCATAACATTTCATAATTCCTTATAAATAATTTACATCAATAGCAAAATAAATAAATAGTTTATTTAGTATTCAAAAAGGACCAAAAACAGTGTAAATCTTATGACATATGAAAAGGGAAATAAGTAGACACCTAGATAATTGTGACAAAATATTTAGACTAAAATATGGGGCTATAACTAGATAACCGTAGGAGTTGAAAAAAGGAAACAGAAGACGACAAATAAAGTAACACCGTTATTACCGATATTACCCTTATTGAAAAGGATGGCTCTGTAGAGACCTACAATCTAAATAGTAGTGATTTCTAAGCTTCACATTGGGTTGAAAAAATATTACCTTGCCTTAAACGGCAGACAACCTTCTAAATGCGGTATTTCATTAGTTATCCTTTCAAATCTAATGGGGATACAACTATAAATGGACACATAGAGTGAGTGAAGATAAGATAATAATCTTCTTCTGATAAAGTGTAGTAAGCATTTTTCTTCGTAACAATCACTATCAAGAAAGTGAAAGAAAAAGAAAAAGAATCATTTTTACGGTGAACTCAATGGGATATATAATGAAGACTTGAGAGATTATAATGAATGATTCGAAATAGTGGTTGGAGCAGGAGATCTAAAGTTATCTTGACCGTCTATATATCACTACTATGTTGATTGTACCAGCAAAAGACTACTATTGTGGACCTGTTTGTAGTGGTACCCAATGTAGTCAATCTCGGATTTCGATGTCATCTCGGTCGGGACTGAAACACTGAAATAACTTTATATCAGGGAGATTCTTGATAAAATCTCTGAAAATCTCGGTTCCAAATTTTATACCTATAATATGTATATCAAACATTTTTCACATTGTACTTGTTATGTATAGATATAATGAAATACTACCAATATTTTTAAGATAAAAAACAAGTATTCATTCAAAATAGAAACAGTTTCAAATTCTAAGTAAATAAATGAGGTGTCATAACAAAAATTACTCAAACATGGAAAAAGAAAAGAGAAAAACATATACAGATCTATAAATGCAGATTAACCAACAACCATGTTTCCAGATAAGCATCAAAGATAATATCGCTTATATTTCTTTAAGAGATATGCTTTGTTATCTAATATCAGTCATTGAAGAAATCATCATATGGGGGCTTACATGCATCCTTCCAACTACAACTACAACTTGACGAAGATTCTCATTGTCATATTAGTATTATGCAACATCTGTGTACTTGTTCATTCTTCAACCACAATAGGTAAAAAATATAATACTCATTGCCATTTCAAGAGAGCTAATGTAAATATATATCCTCTATTCAGGGTATGAGAGAAAGATGGTGGAACCTTCATCTTCACAACAAGCTCTTAATGAATCAATACTAATACATTCAAGAAACAGGAAGCTTTTGTCGAATGGTAAACAAAATCCTCATCTTGTTTTGTGCTAAACTCAAAATGGGAAATCTCTTGAACTTGAAGTTTGACTGGTAATTTCATTTTTTTTTCAGAGCACTGTACAAGCAGAGACATAAGTATATCACAAAGCAAAGATATATCAAATGTTATAATTAGGTTGTCCAAGTTCATGCTTAGCAGATGTAAATACTATAGACAGAAAGTATTACATATAGAAGACAGACAGAAAGTAAGTAGTTGTGTAGAATGATCACAATGATTTTTAGATACATTCAAAATTGAAATAAAACAAGTTATCAAAATACCAAATTAAACCTCACCTAATGGATTTTTGTATCTAAATTATCTTAATTAACATCAAATTTGAAACCCGCCAAAAAAATTTACCAATTTAGGAAACCTTAGGTTTTAGGATTTCTGGAAGTTCTAAGAAAAGTAATCAAATTTTAGAAGAAAAAAATGAGAAGATCATATAATGTAAGCATTAGTAACATACCTAATTGATTACTCTGTGACTAAAATCACACCACTTTTAATGAACATAGAAGAGAAGGAAGATTATGTTGTGATGCTATCGGTTGTGAGTTGTGACTGTGAGTCTCTGATGGTGATGAATTAATGATCAAATTAAAGAACAAAAAGAAGTAGTGATAGAAGAAGATGGTGGTGTTGTTGCTGGTCTTGATAGTCGGCTTCTAAAGCAGTGCAAAGAAGAACCAGATAGGGTCGACTTCTAAAACTCATTCACCAGCTAATTTACTAAACTACCCTCATCTCGGCTGGTTCGTATCGGCTTATCTCGACTAAGTCAACCGAGATTTCTTGTCAGATTCCGTCTCGACGATATTAGTGATCTCGTCTCGCTCGAGTACCGATACCGGTAATTTCGACAAAATCTCGATCATCTCGGCCGAGATCAATTATATTGGTGGTCCCACCACCTATCAATAAATAAATCTTTAATTAACAAAGAAAAATGTAAGAGTTACTCTTCATTTCAACATTCAAGTACACAAAATATGTGTAAATGTGAGAATTATTGTCCTCATTTCATGACTTTTCTTGGGGTCTTAAGCTTTTATTCCTTTTATACAAGTGGTGCATTGTGTTCAATTATCTTGGTTTTGATGTTTCTGCTCGTTTTTAATTCCTTTATTAGAGAAAATATTATATTCTCTTAATCCAAAGTTATATAGACGTAGAAATTAAAAACCTGCCGTATCAAACTGGAGAAGGAAGTTAATCCGAAGAAACAACATTGTAACATTCAAAGTAAATGTTACGACTAAGTCTTATGGCCTCATTTTTCATATTCTAAAATTGGACCACATTAGATTCTGAAATAGACTAAATACTACAGGGATTGCAAATTTCATTTCCATATGATTAATGATTTCTCGTTGGATAAAATAAATGATCGAAGAAAAAAAAATTAAAAAAATAAGTAGCCTAACGGGTAACTATTTTGTATCACAAATACATTCATCCAAAGCGAGGAGCAAATCTAGAATTTGGTTTTCTATCACAGTTTTTCTTCTGGAATTTGTGAAATTGCGCTATTAGACCTAGTTTTATAATTTGGAAGAATTATATCCCAAAATACTTGGGATGTAAGATTTTAGTATAAATATTGGAAATATAGTTTTGATGGGTTATTCTTTCGCAGTGGTAGTCACTTCCCATTTATTTTAGTTGGGGTAATATGAATAATTGAATATGAAATTAGTAGTGATTTTCCACTTAGCCACCGACTAATTTAGAACCTATCTTCCCTGAAACACACTTTGGATATGAAGTGCTTGGAGGGCACCTTCGATCCGTAAAACTTGTTCCTCCAAGGTTTTCATTGAGAAACTTTGAATTTGAAGACCATAAAAATTGCTTTTATAAATTATTCCTTCTCTAAATCGAGCTACTGTAACTATTGGATTTTAGAAAGCGAAGTCCTTAATAGTCCTTCTCTAAACTTTGGGTCATGTATGTTTTTGACCTTGATAGTATAAATATTGTTCTCAATTTTCTTGATACTATAATATAATTTGAAGGCGTTGAAGGTTATTCTTCACTGGAAAATGGTAAGTTATACCAGATCAATGGATGAGGAAGGGTTCATTTATGCAAAAAGAAGAAAATCAAGGTTTTCAGAGGGTGTCCCAAGTTCAGAAAGAGATGTTAATGGAGTTGCAAACAGAAAATATCCAAAGCTATCAAGGGAAGGTAGATCAATAAAAGTGGAGAGAAAGATATTTGGTGGTTCAGTGGGTAAGAAAGGTCAAAGAGATATCTTACACTTAGCAATGTGGACTGGTTTCAGAAGGCGCTTCTGCTGGCTCAGCTTTAAGGCCGGAATTTGCTGAGTAGAGTCCTGAAGGAGGAGGCCAAAATGGGAGGTAGCAAGAATGGTCGCTGGAGCTTAACGGAAGATCAGGGGTGGATGTCAGCAGTTAGGAGCACCAATGAATTTGGCCAATTCATAGGTCTGCAAGTCTCCCACAATAATGAATTTTCATCTTCATTATGCTTCCCAGCAGGCAACAACAGAGATGGCTGGTGGCATTCAAGACAACTCTTAGAAGCCTTGATTGTTGATTCTGGAAATCGGAAAAATAGTAAACAAAAGGACAATCTCAGGGTTAATCTCATTAACAGTGCTGGAATCAAGGGCTCTCAGAATGTCATACACAAGACAAAATTATTAAGAAATGCCTGGGCTTCAAAAACTCAATTAGGACACATTGTTTCTGATCAAATGCAACCAAGCTGTAACAAGAATGATAAGATGGAATTGAAATCCCTTTGGCAGAGAACAATGGTAGTAGAGGTTTCTTCAAAAGAATTTAACTGGAATGAAGTTGGAATATGGGTGATGGATTTTTTTGACTGGTCTTTTGGGTTTGAATTACAACCGATTAGTGAGACAAAAGCTATTTTTCCTATCAAAACTAATGATGAATTTAAAAGAGTCAGAAATTATAGAAGATGAAAAATAGACGACTTGGTCATCAGCACTTATCCATGGTTTGCCGAAATCAATGTCATTCATAAACCAAACTTGGAAGAAATCAAACATACTAGATTGGAGTTGGAGGGGTACCATTCGATCTGTGGGAGTATTCCTCTTTCAAAGCCATTGGAGACGCTTTTGGGGGTCTGGTGGAGGTGAGCCCAGAAACCTCCATGGCTTCTGATCTATCGGAGATCAAGATAAAAGTTTAAGGCCCTGTGAGTACTGGATTCTGGTGCCAGGAAATCTTGTTAGGGTTCTCAAAATTTTGGGTAGAAATTAGATCGATTGGCGAAACACTAGAAACCCCTAATTCTAACCTCAAACCAATCTCGGTTAACAAAGATCAAGGGCTTCTAATTAGGAATAAGTTCTGGCGCCGGAAGAGGGTTTCACCGCCCGAAGATGGGGAAGATGAAGAGAGAAAGAAAAAAGCTTCGGAGTTGTGGGGAAGTCAGAGAAGTACGTCTGGTCAGAGAAGTACGTTAGGTAAACTAGGTGGAAAAGAGGGGGAGGCGTTGTCAGCGGGTTCAAGTACGTCTGGAGACAGGGGAAGAGTGGTGGAGCCAGATGTGACAAGAGCTGCCATACCACGTGGTCCACAACGTCAGGATTCAGCACTTTTCAACTTTAATTCAAATTCCAAACAAAAATCTTCTACCCAGCTAGTGATTCTACCTGACCCAAAGTGCACAGAAGAGGATGGTTCAAGGCCTCTCAAGTCAATCAAGTTAATGGGCCATCCGAAGCCTATTTTCTCTGCCCGTGAGACGGATATCAGCAGGCTTGACGCTGGCCCAGTAGGAAGGACATCTATTTGTTTCGGACCCGGTTTGGGGGCAGACCATCCTGGCTTCTCTCTGGGCTGTGCTCCTGGATGTTATGAAGACTATGTAGCTGTCAACCCAACAAGATCTTCTTACCCACCAGGATTCTCTCTGGGATGTGCTTCTGAATGTTATGAAGACCATTTAGCAGTCAACCCAACAAGCTCTTCTTTAAACTCTAGCTCAATCTCTATGGGTCACTCTTCTTTGAGAAGCCTAAAGAGACAACTAAAGGCCAAGCTATCTAAAGAAGTTCACTCTTGTTCTAGCTCTCATCACCTTTCAAACGAAGCGACTTCAAGCAAAGGGAAAAACCAATCTAGGGAGCGCGGCTCAAAGCTACCCGATGCCGGTGATGATTTAGAGATGGCAAACGGAATCCATGAGAAATTGTTATACCTTTTCGACAAAATCAAAGAGGTCGGTAAATGCTCCGGGATCGAATTTACAAACAAAGAATTTAATTTTGTGTCTAATTCTATTCTAGCTCATGGGCATGCTTTTAAAGATGTTATGGATGCGGGTGATGGCAATGCAAGTTAATGCTTGTCTTGTTTGGTTTTCTTTATGTGGAATCTTTCTTTTTTAAATGTGTAAGATTATATCTTGGAATGTTAATGGTCTTGGAGACCCGGATAAACGCTCAAAATTAAAAAAGCTTGTGAAACGGTGGAAACCTTCTTTTCTCATGTTACAAGAGACGAAGCTTAAGGCTTGTTCCGAGAAGATTGTGCGCCAATGTTGGGGTGTCTCTCCTTGCAAGTGGATCGCTCTTCACTCTTATAGAAGTTCGGGAGGAATTTTGTTGATTTGGAGTTCGGATTTGATTCAAATGGAAGACTTCCTTGAAGGTACATTCTCCATTAGTATTTCTTGTCGAAACTTGGAGGATAATTTCCGTTGGGTTCTAATTGGTGTTTACGGTCCGTGTATTGCGGATGAAAAAGTAAATTTTCGGTTGGAACTTGCAACCTTGCGTCGCTATTGGGATGGTCTTCCTTTGTGCTTCGGTGGTGACTTCAACGAGATTAGATTCATGGAGGAGAGAAGGGGTTGTCGAAGAATATCTAATTCCATGAAACTTTTTAATGATCTTTGTAATAATCTCGGCCTTGTGGATGTTCCTCTTGCCGGTGCAAAGTATACTTGGGGTAGACCGCCAAACAAGAAGAGCAAGATTGATCGCTTCCTCGTTACCCCGGATTGGGAAATCGGTTTTCCAAATATTACCCTCAAGCGCCTTGCAAGACCTTTCTCGGATCATTTCCCTATTGAGCTAGGCTCCTTGGATTTGGATTGGGGTGCTTGCCCTTTCCGTTTTCAACTAGCTTGGCTTGAAGACACTAACATAATAACCCAAATGAAGGTTTGGTGGGAGTCCTTTTCTTTTGTAGGTACGGCCGGCGAATGTTTTGCTAAGAAGCTCAATGCTTTGAAGGGGTTTTTGAAGGCTTGGAACAAAGATGTCTATGGATGCATTGATAAATCTCTTGATACGGCTCTCTCCAAGTTGAAATAATTGGATGACCTAGAAGATGGGAGGGGTCTCACCGTTGATGAAGAAGACTCGCTAGTGTCGGCTAAGGCGGATTTTGAGTTGGCCCATAGGCGTCAAAGCATCATGATGAGGCAAAAGTCTAGAATTAGATACCTTAAAGATGGAGATCGTAACACTAGCTTTTTTCATCGTTTTGTGAAGGGTCATAGAGCTTCAAATAACATCTACAACTTATGTATTAATGGTCGATGGACCGGAAACAAGGAAGAAGTTAAGTTGGGCATTGCAAATTACTTTGAGCTTGCGTTTAAGGAGTCTTCAAACTCTCGTCCAAGAATTAAAAATATGCGCCTAAAGATGATTGGTGAGAGAGCTAGGGTTTGGTTGGAGCGACCTTTTAGCGAAGAGGAAGTGAAAAATGCTCTTTCCAACTTGGGAATCGATCGTGCACCGGGTCCGGACGGTTTTCCTATGAAGTTTTATATCGTTTGTTGGGACTTCATTAAAGAAGATTTGATGAAGGTTTTGAAGGAATTCCATGATCACAATATTCTTCACTCATCCTTAAAAAACAACTTCATTGCTCTTATTCCAAAAAAGATGAACGTCGAGGAAGTTAAAGACTTCCGTCCTATTAGCCTTGTTGGGAGTGTGTACAAAATTATTTCTAAGTGTTTGGCGGATCGTTTAAAGGTTTTTCTTCCCACTCTTATTTCTCCTTCTCAATTTAGCTTCATAAAAGGTAGAAAAATCCTCGATGGAGTGTTGATTGCCAATGAATGTGTTGATTCTAGAATCCGTCAAAAAAAAAAGTGCCGGGATTGGTGTGCAAGCTCGATTTCGAAAAAGCCTTTGATAACGTAAATTTGAAGTTCTTAAATGAAGTATTATTCAAAATGGTGTTCGGTGGTGTGTGGAGAGGATGGATTAGAAATTGTTTATTTTTCTCTAAGTTTTCGGTTCTTGTCAATGGATCTTCATATGGTTTTTTTGGAAGTGAAAAAGGTTTGCGCCAAGGAGACCCTCTCTCTCCGTTTCTTTTCTTATTGGTAGGTGAAGTTTTAAGTTGTATGTTGAGTAAGGTGCAAGATCTTGATCAAATCTCGGGGTTTTCGGTAAAGGAAGGAGGAACTAAAATAAATCATTTGTAATTTGCCGATGATACCATTGTCTTTCTCGATGCGAAGGAGGAGCAAGTTGCTAATCTTCGTTACCTCCTCCTTTGCTTTGAGTTAACTTCGGGTTTGAAGATCAATTTCACTAAGAGTAGTTTATATGGAGTCGCGGTAGAAGAAGGTATGGAATATTACGCAAACATGTTGGGATGCAAATTTGAAAGTTTTCCGAGTATTTACCTTGGTCTTCCTTTGGGTGGCAAGTTGGAGGGTCTCAAAAATGGGAAAAAAACTCTTGATATTTGCGCGAAAAGGATCTCTTCTTGGAATGGAAAAACAATATCAAAAGGCGGTAAGTTAACTCTTGTCAAAAGCATTCTTGCGAGTCTCCCTATCTATTATCTTTCTCTTTTCTTAGCTCCTTGTGCCATATCTAAGAAAATTGATAAAGTTGTGAGGAATTTTTTATGGATGAAGACCAAAATACTAAAAGAATTCACAATATTGGGTGGAAGTTGGTTTCTACTTCGAAGGAAAAAGGAGGGCTTGGCATTAGAAGAACTAAACTTGTGAATTCGGCTTTGTTAAAGAAATGGTGGTGGCGTTTTGGCTTAGAGAAGGATGCGTTGTGGAGGAAGATAATAGTAGAAAAATTTGGGGTAACTTCTTCCGGTTGGGAAACTCTTCCATCCAAAGGTTCAAAAGGCGGTAGCCTTTGGCTTAACATCTACAAAGAGCTAGCGGACTTCAATAAGCATATCAAATTCAAGGTCGGTGCGGGAAAGGAAACAAGATTTTGGGAAGATGTTTGGATCGGGGAAAGGAAATTACATGTGAATTGTTCCCGTCGGCTTACGAAGTATCAAGAACCAAGGAGTTTGTGGTCGCCCGTATGTTCGAAATCAAAGACCATGGTATAAGGTGGAAGTTTATGGCTAGACAAAGGTACTCTCAATCCATCTCAAATGAAGTCTCAAGAATTCTCAATCTCCTTTCTTCTTTCCATTTTCAAGAAGGTGTCCCGGATACTAGGATTTGGGATGGAAACAACAATGGTCTTTACATGGTTAAAGACGGCATAATGATTGAGGAGGAAAATGAGCCACCAATTTTTACTACCGATGTAGTTTGGAGTCACAATTACCCTTGCAAAATCAACTTTTTCCTTTGGCTTCTCTCTCATGATAGGGTGATGACTAAAGATAAGCTTATAAGAAGGGGTATGGAGGTTTCTAATCTTTGTTGTTTTTGTGATGAAACCAATGAAACTAGCGAGCATCTTTTCTATGATTGTTGGAGGATCCGTAGGATTTGGGACTACTTCAAAGAAGGTATAAGAAGCAATTGGACCCATACTTCCAATGTCTCCTTTAATGTTAAATCTTGGAGTTTCAATTGGGGAGATGACCGTCTTAGCCGTATTTGGAACAATATTCCGGTTGCTATTTGGTGGTGCATATGGAAGGAGCGTAATGCAAGAGTCTTCGAAGACAAAAGAAAAAGCTTGGAAGGTATCATTAGAAATATTAAACTTCAAGCTTTCTTTTGGGCCAATTCCAAAACTAAAATGTTAGGCTTAACCGCAAATTTGGTTATTGCTCTTTGGGACTCTCTTTTTCGGCCCCCTTGATTTTGTGTGTTTTTCTTTTCGGTGTTCTCTTGTGCCTTTTGTAATCATTGGGTTGAGGTACCCCCCTTAAGTACCTCCTCGTTTCAATGAATCTTCTCTTCGTCCGATCAAAAAAAGAAAGCGAAGTCCTTGTTAGATTTCATAAACAGGATGTGGCTTCCCACTTTAGTTTGGGTTCACGGTCGCAAAATGAACATATATACTTGGGAAAATATTGAAGTTGAAAACTTTGGTTTGACAAAGGATTTTTTGGAGTTCATTTAGAATGGAACTATAAGATTTCCAAGGATGTCAAATGTCGAGTACGGAAGCTTAATTGGTTACAGACTCACAAACTAACTATCATGTTAAAAGGTTGAGTCAACTCAGAGATCATCATGGATATTAGTCAATCCAAAAAAACTTGCAGGGGGAAGACTTCATATTTCAGAATCTTGCTGATCAAATGTTTGGGGGTTGCATGGCGGTGGCAACATCGAGAACAATGGTGATGGCGGTTGTCGTGGCATAACAAGAATATTTTAAGTTTGGCTAAAATTTCGTTTAACTGTCATTGTCTGAAGATTTTGTGTTCGATAAGATTATTTTAGTCGGAATTGTTAGCACGAATGCTTGTTTGAACCTACATGATTTTTTATGTCAAATCAGTTGTTAAATTTAGTTTCCAAAGTATTTCTTGATTTATATCCTACTAAAGACATTTTGGTCTAGGTTAGATTAGGAAGTAGAAGTCATAGGATCATCCAAGTTACTCTCCAAGATTGAAGATTGAAAATCACACGAAGACATCATTTGGAAGAACTTCATCTAACGTTAGTAATAAGATTTATTTTCCTTACGAACTCTTTTCCCTTCGATCTATTTATCTATCGTAGAAAGTCAAAGACGTTAGTATTGATCAAATTACAAAGAAGGTTTTTGATGTGTTTCGTAAGTGTAATAAACTAATTTAGATATTTCTCACTAATATTAACAAGTAATATAGCGATGGTAAGGATCGTTCCCATGAGGATCTGTGTAATTACTATTTTTTTCCAACTTCTTATGTAACCAGAAAAGGGGGTTTGTGAGTTTTAAACTAGAATAAACTGAACTAATAAAGTAAAAAGGAAATAAAATTTGAGATCAATATGAGAAAATATTGGTTAAGGATTTCATCTTCGTCAATCGGTTAGAATCAACATCCACTTTCTATTCATAACAATAACCCTAGAGCATCCCATTGCAGGTTCACTCCAGTAAAATTCCTTATATCATCAAAGACGCAAGATCCATTCTATGAATCCTTCTTGCTAGATAACCTGGCATAAGATCCACTCAAGTTTAACCCGGTGAGAGCATTGATCTTCGCGAATGGAGGTTGTTCTTAGCAATCTGGCGCAAGAGACACACAGATTTAACTTAGATTAAGTCTTTATACATAATCGCATGGCAACATCTCGTCGTTAACAACTAGGTTGTGCTACTTGTGATTAGAGTTCTTCGACAATTCCGGATCTCAAACTCTAGTCTAACTTTAGATATGAACACATGATCATTCAATTTGTAACTTAAACAGGCAAGTCTGCAATCATACATAAGCGATAAAAGATAACATTAACAATAAAATTAACCAACCAGATTGATTTACATGTTTAGTACTTCCAACTACATCCTAGCCGATAGAAGAATTAGTTATTGACGGGTTTACTAAAACTCATGGAAAATATACAAAAGAAAAAAGGATGGTTTTCCCCTAAGGAAAACCCCTTGGTTTAGATGTAGGAGATGTGATATGAGAGGTAGAATGTGTAGAAGGTCTAGAAGTTCTCTTGTTTGAGATTTAGATGTCTCCTTACATAGCCTTCAGTACTTTTCCCTCAAGTATCATTTCTTTATAGGGTTTGAAATCTCATTGGGACCGAGTTTCCTTGATTTAGAAGTCAAAACGTGTGCCAAAACTCCCCCATCTACATCTAGGTCGAAGGAAACTTTCCTAGCCGTAAAACCCCCTGGAAAATGAAGTTTTATAGTGATTTTTCAGACTCAATTACGGCTAGGTCTTATTGGAAAAAAACTGGCCGTGAGTGACCTTTAGTTTTGATATTTTTATTCTTCATCATTTTGCTCATAACTCCTTCGTCCGATATCCGATTGACCTTATTTTTTTTGTGTTGGCTTCGTATCTTCGTTATCTACGAGATAAACCTAAATAGTTCTGAATTTGATTAAGTTCTTATTGGTATTTTGTACTTCTTCACTCGTATACTTTATTTCCTTGACAATTTTATATCTACTCCACTTCTTTTGGTTGATTCACCTAACGTGACACAAAAATTAGAAAAAAGACGTATTAAAAATTAATATGCAAGAATTATAGATAATATAAGCATGGATTTGACACTAAGAATATGTAAATTATGCACACATGAGTTCTCATTACATAGTAGCTTCTCGGCTAAATGTCAAATGATGTTTAGATGATAAGTTCTTGTTTTTCAATTTTCAAAACTAGAATCAAATAAGTATTCTCTTATGAGTTTTGAATGTATAGCTTCTCAAACTTACTTGCTAGGTGTGCAAACCTATTCAAGATTTTGTCTTGAAATTTCATTAATTGTACCCATTGAGTTCGTGAACTTAAGTATTGAGTTCGCGAACTGTACGGGAGAGAGAAAGGTTTCCGAGAAATAAGGTGAGACTTTGAAAGACTTCACTTGGAATCCATATTTGAAGATACATTTCTTGTGAGATAGTTTGATTGGTGGTGTACTTGGCAGTTGGTACCCTCCCATTTTCAGGAATCAAACAAAAATTGGATTAGTCTTAGCTAGTGAGTGAACCATAATTTTACTCTACTTATATCTCATTTCTTTCTCCGGATAATGAAAATCATTTTTTTAATCACTTGACAAATTTTGGAATGGAAACTATTTTTGAGCCATGAGGCAGAATTTGGGTTATAATACAAATTTAGGATCACAAATTAGATTTTACGTTACCTGAGAGTTTTGGACCATAAACTACATTTTAAGTCATTGGCCAGATTTGGATCATAATGGGTCACTGAAAACATTTTATATGGCAATGTGATTTTAGATGATAGACTAATTTTAGTTATGTAAGCAATTATCAGGTTACGAAGCGTGACACATCTCATATCAAGGGACAAATTTTAGGTAAAACTAACAAAAAATTGAGTTACATACAAGTTTTGAGTCACACAAAAATTTAGGGTTACTATTTATATTTAACTCACTGAATATATATCGGTTTATTTGAGATCATGTAACAAATTTTGATTTGCAATTTTTTTTGTCATGGATACAACATGGATGAGTTTGCCTTATAATTTATTTTAAGTATAATCCAAAACAGTCACACTTTCTTAATCCGGTTTATAAAAGAGTCACATTATTATAAATTCCTTGTAAAATGGTCACTTGTCTATTAACTGGAGAGTTATGTCACTATTCACAGTTAACTTTGACGTTGTAATTACCTAATTGTCCCTAAACATTGGGTTTAAGATCGTTACATGGTATTCACCCTTTAGGGTTCATCGCTTCCCCTCTAGTATTTAGCGAATTCCAACCCGATTCAAGATCGTTACATGGCATTCATCCAAAGAGTTCACCGCTTTCCCTCCGGGATTTAGCGAAGCTTCTACCGCCACCACCTCAACCACTTAAGTTATTTGAGGAAGAGTATTTTAGAAAAACATAACACCGTTTTTATCAAAAGTGTTAAATGATGAAAAACGATCATTTTGTAAACACTAATTAAGGATATAACCATTTTGTAAAATCAATTAGGGAAATATGACCATTCCGAAAACACCCAAAATTCAGGATTGAAGTGCACAGTGAGCACGCACCTCTAGATTGTTTAATATATTTTTATATAAATATACATCAATCGGTTTAGAGTGCTTGCTCATTGTGTTATCAAGCTCTCGTGCACGTGAACTTTACAGGGGGTAGTCAAATGATATTTATATAGACTTTCATAGATTCTTATTTTTAGTGACTCCCGGAGACTCTCTGGAAATATAGAGATTTCTACTGATTTTAAAAGAGTGTTGTAAAGAGTCTCTACGACTTGTAGATACAAATCTAGTGGATTTCTAGAGAGTCTTTGTGATTTGCAGAGATAAAAATATGTAAAATATCTAATCATAAATTCAAAACATCTACCAACTTTTTTATTATGCACATTACACAATTAACATAATTACCATGAATACCTAGTAAATTTGTTTCATTTGTCAAAATTAAAAGTTCATTGTTGTCCGTTGCCTAAGTTTTCATTCTCTTTATTCCATTCATCCCACATTTTATTTGTTATGCTATCTCGCCACTAATTAGCATCTTCTTGTTGTTGTCTCTGAGTTTGATTTTGGGATAGATTGTCTTCAGGATCTATTTGTTCAGTGGAAGAATTTGGTTCCTCTTCACTTTCATCAACTAGAAATTCATCGGAACGGCATTCTTTGTGCAAAAAGTTATGTAGTCCTGCACATGCCAAAACTATTTCCGTTTGTGTTTTATATGGAAACGGAGGTGCACTCTTGAATATTAAGAAGCGTGATTTGAACACACCACGGTATAAAACCCGAAACCTGAATATTCTTGGAGATGATAACGAACACCACGGTATGGAGCTAAGAACCGACGTCGGTTTGTAAATCCACAGTAACATAACATGGTATAATAATCCCACGTGTATACATTAAAGTGTTGAAACAACTTTACTTGTCAGCACAAACTAACAAGAACATACCATGATACAAAAATCCCCTTGCTCGCCCTTGTAATGAACTCCCGGCACCCTATGCCTACCACCAAGTGTGTTATATAGACTACATTAAAATATAGTCGTACATGCTCATAAAACCATGATAGTGAAAGTACATCCATCAATCAATTAATAAACTACATTCACAGTATTCAAAGCAAGCAAACACAAAACTCACTTGTAGACTTGTCACTCATATGTAGGTCACATCCTTACTGGTTCACTTGTAGACGTTCAGCAAGGCCACGAGTAAGGTCAACTGCCCCTTCACTATAATCAGTTCCCGTCAAATCAGTGAACCTGAATGAATACAACAGTACACCAAAAAATAGTAAGCACACATCCTGGCATCTGGATCAGATAGCTGCATAGAGTGAAACAAAAATCACGTTTTAGTCAGTACCCTTGCTTTGCAAATTCCTGAAGAAACAAACCATTACCAGTTCCAATGTCAAGCACACTCCAAGTAGACAAATCAGCACTATGTGTCTCAGAGTAGACAAATCAGATGAAAATTTATTACTTAACCGACTAGTAGACAAACCTATTCAACATGCAAAATATATTACTTAAACCGATGAAAATTTGTGTTTGTCACCTGCCATCTTTAACAAAAGAAAGAAAAATGTCCTTTCACACGGAAAGGTGGAACTCAACCAGATCCTAGCATTATGTTTTTGTTACTCCACATAGCATTGAGCAATGGTAAAGAATATGTGATATGACTCAGATGTGCATACAAAGAGGCTCCCCAGTTAATACATCTCAATTCTCACCAACTCAACCACTCCTAATGAATATTTCCTGTGTTCTTAATTTTACCACCCCAACTTTTCAAGTTTCTCAAAATATCATCTATAAGGATAAGATTTTGCTCATGCCTATTTTTATCAAAAAAGTTTCCCAAAATCTCAATAAGTAACAAATCAATGGTTTTGGAGTCTTAATCCAATAACAAGAGTGTTTGATTGACTTTTAACAAATCTTAATTCAATAACGAGAGAGTTTGGGAGAATTTAAAAGACCTGGAAAAAGTCTATATCCAATAATAAAAGAGTTTGGGAGACTCTCTGGAAATCTCAATTGACTAACATCATATTTGAGAATTCTCTATAAGTCTTTATAAATCATAATTAACTTTCCCATGTTAGTTTTGTTTTTTTAGAGCATAAATTAGGTATACACAACACACATCATCTAACAGAGCTCAGCTTCGGTATCCTTGTGAATGTGACACCATAAATCCTAGATGAATTTTTGTCTGAGTTGTGTTTTGTTAACATGTTTTTTTCATATTATTTAATTTTAATAAATTATGTTTTCAAAAATATCAAAGAAGTACTATATTTTTAGAAAAAATATTGGTTATATTCTATTTTTGATATATTTGATATTTTTGGAAAAAAAGATTTTAAAAATAATTAATATAAAAAACACATGTTAAAATATCATTTGTCTCATATCCCTATCAAAAAAACACCTACATCGAAAATTTACCCATAAAACCCGACATCTCGGTCTGATGTTGTCATATATGATCGCACCCTTGTACTGTTTACCCGCTTTGTAAGCAGGTGAATTAAACATAACAGGTGAATTAAACATAACCGTTGACCATACACAAACGGTTAGGGTCATCCCGTAATGTTCACCAACACATCCTTTTACACATCTCAACGTGGATTGATGAGACCCAAACACAATACTATGAAGTGACACTCCAGGTAATAATAAAATAAAAAATTATCCAAAAAAAGAAAATTAAATAAAAAGTTTCATTTAGTACGAGTTTATAGTTCAATTATTTTCATCAACTCCAATAAAGATAAAGTTGGGTTCAATGTCCACCATAAAAATTTATATTATTATATATGTATATAATTAGGACCAGGTTGCGTGACTAATAAATTCGGATAGAAATTCGCGTATTAAAAAAATAAAAATAAATAAATGCACTCACTCTGTTGTGGAACTGGTATCCAAGGAAGAAGAAAAAACAAGAAAAAAATATTACTTCTTTCTCCATCAAAAACAACAACAACAGATATAATTTGGTTCAAAGAAATCATTTTTATAAACCCATTTCCTGAAATAGATTCAACAGTTTGACAAAGAAAAAGAAAGGGATGGGTTTTAATGGTGTTGGCGGTGAATCAAACAGAGGTTTAACAAGGTTTTCGTCAGCTCCATCAACATGGTTAGATACATTAATACAACCTGATGATGATGTTGATGCTGAAAGAAGAAACACTACTAACTCAATATCAATACCAAAACCACAGCAACCAAAACTAACACCAGCATTACCACCATCATGTAATTTACCACCTCAAATTCCAACACTGAGTAGAAATAATTCAGCATCTATAAATTATATTGCTTCTTCTGCTGCTGCTTCGCCTGTAACTACTGCTTTTTTTGATAATACTGCTACTAGTGGTGGTGATTTGGGTTTTTTGAGACAGAATAGTTCACCTGCTGAACTACTTGCTAGACTTACTTCACTTCCTGCTTCAGTTGGGTCTGATGGGTTTTTGTCTAGCTATGGTGGTTCTGGAAATTATGACTATAATCTCTCTTCTTGTCTTGATTTTCCAAGTAATAATAATAATAAAAAAAAGTCTAGAGATTCAGATTTCCACCAAGAACCACCAAAAATATCACCTCATCAGCTGGTAAATCTTATTTAGACTCATCAAATTATTTTATTTTGTAGATTTGTCTGTGAATTCAAGTTTTTGTTTTGTTTATAGAAAATGGGTTCTAATATAATTTGTGTTTTTTTTTATTATTTTGTTGTCTGATGGATTGTAGAAGGGGGAGCAAAGTGGTGAGTATGGTAATTTTGGTGATATGGAGATGGAAAAACCATTTGAAGATTCAGTTCCTTGCAGAGTTCGAGCTAAGCGTGGTTGTGCAACACATCCCCGTAGTATTGCAGAAAGAGTATGCTTCATTTCATTCATCTGTTCTTCTTCTATTTTCCCAATCTAGTATGTTTTGTTTTTTGGTTTAATTACGACTGATTAGTTAAAATTTATGGTTGTGTATTATTTTGGATTAGGTTCGAAGAACAAGAATCAGTGACCGGATAAGGAAACTTCAAGAGCTTGTACCAAATATGGATAAGGTACAAATGGTTTAATTGATGTTTGCAAATTTTACTGAGAATTTCATTTTTTATCTGAATTGGCTACGTTATGGCTCACATATTGTGTTGTTGCAATTGATTGTTTGTTGCAGCAAACAAATACTGCAGACATGTTAGAAGAGGCAGTTGAGTATGTGAAGCTCCTACAGAAACAGATTCAGGTAAGTTCTTCACCGGATTACCGGGATAATAACTTTTACAAGAATGGATGCATTTTGTTTTATTGTAGTTATCAAACTCTATCTTAAAGTATTTACTTGGCAGGAACTTTCTGAGCATCAACAAAATTGCAAATGCCTAGTTAGAGGTTAATTGGGAAAAGACATTTAAGAGTGCACACCCACTTTTTAGGAGATCCTGATCAGATCAGTGACCTCAAAATTTCAGTTTTCCATGGCAGAATTGGGTACCATCTTCCTCTTTAGTTCCTACTTATTTTGAGGTTTACATCCTTTGGAAAATCGACTTGGGATTGGGAAAAATGCTAAATTCTGCCCGGGTACATATGAATGTGTCATGGATGCTTGTTATAGACTACCACGAGCTTCATGTTTTCATTAGTCGCGCTCTTAGAAGTTCTCCATTTATTAGTGTAAATTATTCTGTCCCCATATGTTTAATTTTGTTTGCTAACACCATAATCGTCTGCCTGAACTAGTTACGATTGTGCTCGCTATTTGTTCATATCAAAATCAATAAAACTCCTTGTTTAGTTATCAAGAAAATATTAGATCAATAAAGTCTTCAATGTATCAAAGGCTCTGCCACACCGTTGTTTACTTGAGAAATGTTTGAGTTTTTCATTGTTCATTTACTCTAAGTTCGGGTTGTATCTCTCTATACTGTCTTTCGTAACTAGGTAAGAAATTCCTCCATGGTTATTGCTATTAGGCCTTGCATTGTGCAAAAGGTAGTGAGTAGGGAAAAACCTTAAACAGGAGAAGGAAAAATTTGGCGATGGATGGGACTACACTGATGGGGGCGGTAAAGAAATTCCATTGTTATTGTTTTTTAGGCCTTGCATTACGCAAATGGGTACTGAGTTGGGAAAATCCCTGAACAGGTGGAGGAAATTTTTGAGGATGAATGGGAGTGCATTTAATGGAGGAAACAGCAAAGAGAGTATATAGCCGAAAGAGTCTACCACCATTAGTGCTTATATATTCTGAATTTCTGAAGCTAGAGGAGTATATCTCAGATTTTTTTGGGTAAAATTTTTAGGTTTAGACATTCACAGTTTCCATTCGAAGAAGTAAGCTTAGTGGTGCCATAATCAGAAGCTTCTCGCAACTGAACTTATAGGGGCTCTAACCATTCTTGTTAGTCCATGTTTTGTAAAGCTATCAACTCTTCTAAGTCTATAAGCAGCACTCTTCACCTTTTGTTCTTTTTATGAATTAGAAGTTTAGTGGTTGGCACTAGGTTTTTTAATCTTTAAGTTGAAGGGAAGTTGTACTAGTATTCGAAACTTGGACAAATTTTTTTGGTACACAATGGAAACAATTGACATCACAAGTGTGCACTATCATATATCGTGTTCACCCGAAGTTTTACTGTAACTCCCAAGCGAACCATAATCCACATTAAGATTTGAAAGTGTTTCATACGCGAATTTGGTGTCTTTGTAACCTGTAATTTTAGCAAGTTAATGATAATTTTCCTGAGTTCAGAAAAACCAAAAATCTCTAATCCCAAAACAGTGGCCGTGAATCCAACATAAGAGTAGTAGGACAGTCGCCTTATCTCTTGGAGACATCCTAGCTTTAGCCAACATCTAACAAGGCAAGTCTGTGGCTTCAACGACTCCAATCCCAGTACTGGTGGAGCTATCTAGGAGGACTTGCCAGGTCCTTCCTCTAAATAGACCTGCGGGACCACTTACAAAAAGCTCAATTAGGGTACGCGGATTGTTATTTTTGAAGCGAGCAGCTGAAAGGGGATCCCTAGATTCCATTAAATATCATTCCCCAGATGCCCCAAATGCTCTTGGCCCTTGGGAGTGAGGTATGTCCATTAGTTAGATTTGTTTTTTTTTGGCTCCCCTGTATCGCCTTACATTGATCATTGATCTTGTGCTGTTTAATTTTTGCATTCTATGAATAATTCGGGAGTTCCAGGTAATAAGGAAGTTGGTATATAGTACTCCTGTGGGGACGAAAGCTTGTACCCTACCATAATTCTGCCATTCACCGACAACTACTGCATTCCTGTTGACCTCAGAAAAAGGCGAATGCCACTGTAACTCAAAATCCTATACAAATGATTCCATTATGGCCATGATCGGCAAATATGCAAACGTTCGCTCTACCACCGCCAAATGAGATGTACGAGAAATTCCCAACTTTTGCATCTTCTTCTTTTCCAGTTGCAAACCTCTTCTCTGGTTCAAAAATGTCTGGGGTCCTTATAAATTTGAGGAAGTTGGTTTGCAAAACCAGGACATGAAGCAATTATATGACCTTTTGGAATGTCATACTCTTTTCCCTCACGAGTTGTAACAGTGAAATCAGTGTGTGGCCTTCGCAGCATACAACTGAGTGGAGGCTGTTTGAGATCTCAATTATTAAGAAAGTTCTATCTCGGTTGACTTTGTCTTCCTCTTAAGTCGTAACTTTGTCGAAAGGAGATCATATAAAGACAGTTTTTTGAGTTACGAAAGCCTAACCAAAACAGAATACATTCATGCTTATACAATTGGGATTGGCTACTGTGCGCAGAGAACTAATTTACCTCTGTTTCTGTA
>JAJJMC010026446.1:264503-299860 GCA_023531435.1 Papaver californicum
GCAATGAACCCATACAGCTTAGCGAAATGAGCTTGCACTTCTGGCCCAAAAAGCAAAGTGATAATCTTAAAACAAATTTATTGTAAACATACAGTAACACACTTCTTAGCTTTGGTTATTCTTCCTTCCACATCTAAACTAGTTTTTTCATGAACCGAGCTAGTCCACCAAAAACTGGCCATGCCCCAACAGTTGGTGGGAGACATAATCGAGTATAGAAGTGAAGAGAAAAGCTCTATTTGAAATAATGTTGATACAGTGACAATACCTAACGTTCAAAAGTATATCGTACTAGAAAAAATAAACTCATTGGAAAGAACTCTGCTTTGAGGAACTGAACTAAAAAGCTACTTGGAAGTGCATCCACTCTGCTTTGAGATAGTGAACTAAGAAGTATGTTCACCCTGTTCAGAAAAAGTTTCAGTTAGAGTTGGGACTAAAACAGTTAGATGCTGGGTGTAAATTAAAATACCTTTTTATCACAATTTAAATTAAGTCCTTGCGATATCAATGTAATTTTTTTTGAACCCATAATTAGGAGATACTCAAAGTTATATGGGCTGAATTTTAGTTAAGGAAATATTTTTTTAACGATAAAATATTCATACTTTCCTTTACCCTAATGAAAATAAAAAAATATAAAAAACATAAAATTAGTGTCCCTTTATTGGAAGTGCGGATTGTTTCTCTTCCTCTCCTCTTCTTCTCCTCTTCTTTTCTTCTTCCATAACTTCTTCATTAATCGTCAATCAATCGACGATCCTAAAAATTTCTTCGTATATTAACACTATATATTAATATCAACTATTCTCTTAATTTTTTGATTATTTTATTAGGGTTGAAATTCAAAAATTAAACTTTCAAATTTATTAGCGGTGTCTCAGTCGATATAGTTTTTAGGATGAATTCAATGTCGACTGGTCTGTCGATATTGATAATTTCTGATCACCTTAATTTTTGGTGTATTAGATAAGTGGTTTTGTACTTATCATGTTAACACATTTATTATTATTAGGAATCAAACTAGTGACAAATTATTCAGAAATAATTTTTTTTTTATCTAATCAGATGTTTTCCACATGGGTCACAACGCATATTATCTGTAAGTGTGAGACCAAAAGAATAAAAGGTTTTAGTATACGTGATTAATATTTAGAAGAATTGTTGATATGACCTCATTTTATTACCTCCATTTCAAATATGACCTCGTTTTTTTAACTATTATAAATATAACCCCGTTTTTCACTATTACAAATATGACCCCGTTTTTTGTATGGAGTGTTTGGATACAACCTCAAATAGTAAAAAAAAATTTGACTAAATTAAATTAAAATCTTCCTTTTTAGTTCGTTATTAACCCATATTGTTTAACTTCTCTATAAGATAGCATCAGGTTGGTTAACTTGCAACTCTCGTTTCTTGGACATCATGAAAATCCATCTATTATCTTCTCTTTTGATAAAAATGACGTGTTGTTACTGTGTACGAATAGATTTTTTGTATGACAGACCAAATTCTAACTTAAAATTCAACCAATTGTCAATCTATTATACTTTAGTTTATTCAAACCAAGATGCTCAAACTAGGTGTACTCACAGTTATTATAACGTTTGAAACAAACAGAAAGCAACTATGAAATTAATTAGCAGACAATAACACAAACATTTTAAAAGCCTTAATAAATTCTTCAATTGAACTTCAAAAGGCAAAACCCCAAATGAACCCGATGATCAGGCTAAGACTACAATAAGTTTTACCCCAAATGAACCCGATGATTAGGCTAAGACTACAATAAGAGTAATGCCATCGATCAATCAACAGTTAATTCGATAAAGCTATCAATCAAATTAAATTAAGATCTTAATTTAATTTAGTCAAAAAAATTACTATTTGAGGTTGTATCCAAACACTCCCTATAAAAAAACGGGATCATATTTGTAATAGTTAAAAAAACGGGATCATATTTGTAATGGAGATAATAAAACGGAATCATATCAACAATTCTCTTATAATATTTTTAATCTATGTTTGTTAATAGTTATTTTCTTATCGTGTAATCTATTGAACGTACAGGTTTAACTTTTAATCGTCCATTTCTCAAAAATGACAAAAACCAAATTAAAGTGTGTAAGTTTTCGATGCCGATTCATGTCTCTGCATTGAATTTAGGATCTGTGGGCATTGAATGTTTAAAATTAACAATGCCGACAGGTTTCATTGTAATGCCGATTAAGTTTTTTAATATGCCGATTTTGAGTTCTAAAATGGATAGTTTGTGATGTATGTCTTATAGTTTAGGACCAAAACAAAGGATCAAAGGAACTTGCAGCCTTGAAAGGTAAAGATATTGCCCCTATTCACCAGAATCTTTCATATCATTTAAATCTCCCAAAATCCTTCTTCTTCTTCTACTCTATAACACATAAAAGTTACATAAATTAAAATCTGAAGTTTAATCTAAACACACTAATCTATTATCTAACTGAGCTTAACAAACTAATCTAATTAACCAAAGGTTATTTAGTCATTACTAAAATTATTTGGACAAGGGGTTCTTCAAATAACTTCATAATATTTTTTATTTTTTTTTTAATATCCCCCAATTTATGGGAGTATTCCCTAATTGTGGGTTGTTGTTTTTTCCTTTTTCTTTAAAAAAAAACAGACAAATAGACGGAATCTTGATTAAGGCCTAACTACAGTTGTTGTACAAAATTAATCCCCCCACGCTTATTTACTGTAGGGCTGTCAACGGTACTCAACGGAACAGATAACAGTTATCGTTTATCCGAATCCGTTAATAATATCCGGATATTTGTATCCGATAATTATCCGACGAATAATAAAAATTCATTTCCGTATCTGAATCCGTTAGGATTAACGGGTATCCGATAACTATCCAAAAATTATGTAAAGAAAAAAAAAAGAATTTAATTTGATTGTGTGTGTTTAATCATTTTTTCTTCTCATGAATCCAAAATTGTAATATAAAATTAATTTTGATAATTTTACGTTCGTTCATTTTTTTCCAAACAAAATCATCAACAAATGTAAAAGAAATTAAGAAAATTGAAGATATAATAGTATTTTATATACATATATTTATATTAACAAATACCGGATAATTATCCTATAGGATAGTAATATTCTCGTATCCGTATCCGATATCCAAAACTTTGGATAATATCTTAAATTTTTTGGACGGACTTGAACGGATGTCGGATATTCGATTAGCCATTGACAAACCTAATTTACTGGAACTAAATAGTCTTGCACAATTTTATACGTAAAACAGAAAAAAAAATCGATAAAGGAAAAGCAGAAAATAAGCTATACATCCAAATTCTGTTATCTGCTGAGGGAAAGTGCCGGATCTTAGGTAAAATCCTCCTCTTCTTTTTCTTAAATTTTGGTCTGGAATTTATGACTCTTGCAGAAAACTAGGTAGCAAACCTTCATGTGATGTAATACTGAATGGGATCAGATCTGAGATTCTTGCAAAAACTTAGGCAGTCGCACTTTATTTTTCCTATGGGGAAGCGTAGTTAGATATGTAGCCACGGCAGAAAAAAAGAATAAGAAAAAAATGCACAGATGGCACAGTGGTCAATTACATAATTAAGTGCATATAATTATCTCAGTGGTCAATCACAAAGAAAGAACTCCCACTTAAGTGCATATAATTAAGAGTAACAAATATAAAAAACCTAAGAAAAAGAAAATGAAAGGGAAGTGGTTGCGAGAGTGACAGTGACAGTGAGATGTTCTGAATTATAACACGGATCTCTGAACCCTCTAAAATTATGTGTAAAAAGAAGGCTTTCACTTACAAGTCGGAAAACTAAAGCCTCCTCCTAGAGTCCAGAGATAAAAAAACAAAAAAAGAAGAAACTTCCTCATTCTTGAGATCCCTGCTATAGGGATTCTAATCCTGTAATCTTCACGCCAAGGTATGGCAACCAGGCAATTTCTCAAAGGTCTTTTTGTTTTGACATCAAAATTGCTGCACTCATTCACCAGGTTTAGCAGCAGATATTGATACTTCATTCAGTTTAGTCACACTTGATGTTTCTGTATATCCTTCTCACAAACAAAGTAGATCCCAGATGACCAACGGCTCCTGTAAATTTAGTTAAAACATGCCATTAGAAAAGTATATCATGCTTTGGTTGGGGTTAACAGTCGTTGAGGGCATTACTTTTGGGAAGAGAACCCGATATGTAAGGAAATAATATCATGCAATCAAAAAATAGATAAATAAAATAAATAAATAGAACTGAACATAGACAGAATTATGTAAAGAAAAACGTCAAGTGCAAGAACTCACCACAGAGGATTCCTAAACCGAGACAAAACATCGCAGTGTATCCAAAATAGAAGCTAGTTTGGAAGAAGCCTGACATCCTAGTTTTCACATAGTAGTAGTAAATAGAGTAGAGGTACACGTAGATGGCAGTCGATGCAGCAGAGAAGAATGAAGTCCATTGCCAGTGGTAGTTTTCAGCATTCAGCAAGAAATATGTACCAACAATTGTAACACAGACAGTAACAATAACAAGAATTAGGAAAACCAGTAACATAAATCCATAGACATAGTACACCTGCAAGCAAGAACAGGAGATAAAAATGGTAAACTTAGATCTGGTATTGAGATAAATATTATGGACAGTTAACTGTAGCTAGCGATTGAAGTATATAAAATAAAGCATGGCGAAATAAGTATGTAACTTACAAGAAAAGCCTCCAGGGACCGACCAATTAAAGAGGGAAACTTACCTTGTAATTCCAAAAGGATGTGAAGACAAAATACATCTCAATAAATATGCTGCCAAAGGGAAGAAGACCCCCCATTAGTGAGACAACAGACGGTGTGAGATACCATTTCTTCTCAGGGATTGGACGAGGAATGGTCTTTACACGACAAGGATTGTTTGGAGCGCCACTCCAGTTTCTTCCGACAACAGTACCAAGAAGTGCTAGAGGGAAAGAGATGAAGGCCCAGATGACAAAAACAACTACCATTGTTCCAAAAGGAATAGCGGCTAGAGATCCATAGAATATAGCAATTGTATTCAGTGCAAAGCCAATCCCAAAGCACATAAATGGAAAAAGAGAGGCTGTAAGGATCATCGACTTTATCCAGCTTTTACCTATAAGAAAAAGAGTAGCAAGACCCCAATAAGATATATTGAACAAAGATGGAGCATAAGATAAAGCAATAACACGTAAACCAAACATGTCCCAAGAGTGAGTCGGAGAAACATACCACCACTCCTGGAATACAACCCTCCACTCACATAGCCGGAAATGAACGATGTAAGAGCATAACATACAATGAATGTTGTGACAATTGCTCCTCGCCTGAGACACATTAACAATTTCAGTGGAAACATTCAACAAAAATTAGAAGACAAATCAATAGAAAGAAGTACCATGTGCAATAAACAGAGAAATTAACAAACATAAACAGGATACTGCAACCGTGAGGGGAAATAGATACGCGTTACCCATCCCCCCTTAACGTTCAACATAAGTATAGGTCAGAGCAAGTACCATCATAATAAGATTATAAATGAGCAAATGCATAGCATCAAATTTTTAATTGACAGTAGATTGCTACCACTTCTAGAGCCTTCCATCATGATCCATAACGAATAATAGAACAAACACTGTAACACATTCTCATCTTTTTTCAATTGATCAGAAAACAAAATGTTTCGCATGAAAACAATGTACTCGTCGCAGCAAGCTCGTTGGAATAAGAATTTGTAGACACAATAAGTTACTGACGCAACAAGATTCATCCATATTCAATAATTGGGTTAACAACATTACCCGATGTACAACATCCCAATAATTGCTAGTAGAATGACAAGCAGCACAAGCATCGCAAGTTGAGCACCAGTACCAACAACTGCTGAAAGTAAAACCAGATTGCGGGGTGAACGAAAGACATCTCCATGCACAAGTTTCCAGCCAGACTCTTCGCTCACATCTCTTTCCTGAGAAACAAGTGTTGAAACCAGTTTTTGGATTGTTAGGCTTTACCGTACCTCATTCTAGAGAATCTTAAATGCCAGAACCCATATAAGAAAGAAAAGAAACTATAGCATCAGATTGAGTTAAGACGGCAATACCAGAGTTTCAAGATCATCATCCTCCCGGGCATATTTTGCATAGTCATTTCTAAGAGTCCGCATAAGTATCATCGAGACCAGACCAGTGAGAAAGATAACCATCATGAAAGAATTGAAAATAGAAAACCAATGAATCTGCAAATCACAGATCATAATTCATGTTACAAATTTCAGAAAATATCAAGCGCATGAAACACAGGTTCTGTCCACGTAAGCAATTAATCACAAAATAAAAGATGTTCTTGGTACACGTCTAGCAAGAACCTGAGAAATGCCTCATGCATCAGACAGCAAAAATAACCAAAAAAAAAAAGGAAAAACACTTCTAGGTGCCAGTCACCCAGTGCTCACCTGATGCTCAAAGAAGGGGTAGTCGAGGTAAACATCAAAACGCCGCCCAAAAGTGATATTTGTTGGGATCCATTTGACTGAGTAAGTCATGTCCAAGGTTTTTCCTGCTTCTAAGGGTTTAGGGTTCTCTTGAGTGAGATTGACATGAATAATCTGCAAAGATAGAAGTAGTCAAGGGTAATATTCAGGCGGGATCTAAAGTAGAAACGATAATTTAGACAAATTCAGAGACCACAAACCTGATCTTCGTTGTATCTAAAGGTAATACTCTTGTGCGTGTAAAGCACATGCTTGGTGTTATCATTGTTTTTGTCAGGGTGCAATTCACCAACATAGCCTGTCATTAATCAGAATATTTAGCCACACACAATAAAAAAGATCAAACTCACTTAACCTCGTACAAAATTGAACCAAGCAATCAGCTATAAAGAGGGCAATAGCCGCTTAGATAAACAAAACATACCCCATAAAGGCAAGTCATCTGGGACCGTACGGAGTGTCCAACATGGCAGAAACAAATAAGTAATCAGTAAGCATTACAAAAAAGAACAACAGAAAAACAGTTCCATATCAGAAACTAGCCGCACTTATATACCAATAGGAAAAAACAGGGCATAGTACTACAAAGGAAGAATCTAATGAAAAACTTTACCTATAAAGAATTCAAACCAATATGTGTTCTCAATTGCATCCTTGAACTGTTTAACCTTTGCAGCATCCAGTTCAAGCTCACAAATTGTACTCTTATCCACATTTTCTGGAAGAAAGAAGAAAAAGGCATAATCAAATTTCAAAACAACAAATTATTTCATTTTCTAGTTAAAATTAACTACAGGACGTAATTAGAACAATAAAAAAGAGAAACTTAAACTTACTTCTGTACTTAATGTCAATCTGGCTATCAATGAGCTCGTTTCCACCCAAAACCTCACCAAGTCCTCCCCACTTGTGAGCAGCATTGCCATTACCACCAGATAATTGACAAAACGGAAGGCTGTAGTAATTATACGTTTCTTGAGGATTATTGTATGGACCAACCTTGTTTACCCATAGTGTTACTGATACATCTGGTGAATACTGCAAATACAAAAGACAAATATACGTAAATTAAACAAAACTTAAACAATCCACAGTCAAACATACCCTTCTACATAATACATATAGCTGAACATGTTTGCTAAATCAACGTCATGATAGTACTCCAATGTAGCTGTCAACAGTGGATTTGGTAACCTTAATTTAGATCGGAAACAACACTAAAAAGGAGAGAAAACAAACCCTAATTTAACATAGATCTAACCCTAATTCCACGATACTAGATCGGAACAAGCATCACGAATCAATTTAATTCCGTACATACAAGATTTGAGATAATTAGAAAAAAGAAAAAGAAAATCACAGTATAAGATCTAAAACACTTATTTATGAGAGAAAACATAAGATACGAAATAAATTAGTAATACCCTGTGATCAGATTCAGAAGCGAGATTAGGAGAAATGAAATGTAACAGAAAGGGGGAAAGAAAGAATAGATAGAAAAATCGATGCATCGCGGATCTACAAAAACCCTAACTTTATTGTTTTTCAGCTCCCTCCTTCGATGATAATGTTACACACTGATACAAATAGAGAGGGAGAGAGATAATTTCTCTAAGCTTTCTCTTCAGTCTTCTTCTCTCTTTTTGATTTTGATCGAGGGTTTCTTTCTTTCTTCACTTCACCCTTTTTTTTTGGCTTTCAAGCAAGAACTCAGAGAGAGAGAGAGGGGAACTGTACCTGAATCTTGATTTTTTATTTTATTTTAGTAATTTATTTTATTTTTGGGTAATAAGTGCTGACCAGTGTTTTAATGTTATCTTTCACACGGCCAGGACACACGTGAGTATGTGATCGGTTTTGTAATGTAGCAGATCCACGAAGGATCTCACATCCTAGCCAGATTTGTTTGAGATCATCCACAATCATAAATGTCAAAAAGCTGAAGCTATATATGGCTTTTAGGTTTATAGCATGTTTGGAAACGAGAAGTGTTTCTGCTTTTCCATAAGTAAAATATTTTTGCTTCACAACAAATTAATTTTTTTGCTTTTCGAAATCATTTTAAAATTGTATACCCAAACTAATTTCTGACTTTTCTTCTTCCAGAAGTCAAAAAACAACTTCTGGAATGAGATCCAAACAACCTATTAGCTTTCGTAAAAAGACATAATGAGAAAAGAAGTAAATTTAGCCAGGCGCAGTTAAAAATCACGCTCGTTTTCAGGTGGACTCTATAAGCCCGTCCACTTTCCAAACGATCTTTTAATATTCGCCTACTATAAATGCATTTTATGCCAGCAAAGCAAGAAATAGTATAAGTTAAGCCCATCAATCAGGCATAGTTTTAACCTGTTATTTGTGGAGAAAACGAATTTAGAGGGTAAATTGGGAAAGATGGGGTGAGCAGATGAATGTTCGTCTAATCCTTAAACATTTGTATTGTGGTAGTACTTTTAAAGTTCGAGAGATCAAAATCAGAGCAAAATTGGCATAAACCAAGATATGGTCGTCCAATTTTGTTTTAGTCACAAAGGAAAGGGAGAAGGGTTGATCTTATGGAGGAAAAAGTTGAGGCCAGAGTATCAGACTCCGTGGGATGTGATAAGTGTGAATATCTATAAACAACTCTTTGTGTGTGAATGAGAAGATTGTATGGAAATCATGTTGTTCGACTTGTGTTGTTCTTATTTATACAATAGATTACGAAATCTATTTATAATAGTTATTGTAACCGTTCACTTGACATCACCTCGTAGAAAGTGTCAATGGTGAAGTAGTTATGAAGTGGGGAAGGTGAAAGATGTGTTTAGTAATTGTTCCCCACTTTGTTTGAGGATGAATGAACGATTTCTCACCCACTTCTCCTCTACTCAACTGCTAATCGAACTTTCTAGAGATTTTCTCTTTAGTGAGTGCACTGCTGCACCACGTGTCGTAGACCGCCAGACCAATACCCTAGTGAATGTCCCCCCATTTGTGATATCTTTGATATCTCGTGTAATTTTTGTAGCATTATGCACTACTAATGTGAGGTCGAATGAGACTTGATTAGTTAGTCTTTGACTAATGGCTTGTCTTGCTTGACTATCCTGATGAGTCTAGTAGGACCTATTGTAAAAATATACAATTTAAAATAAAATACGTACTTTATTTTATTTTATTTTATTGGATTCACGAGGAATAATATGAGTTCATATAGGTCAATTAACATTGATGCTCTGAGTATGGAGAAATAAATGTGGCATGCTGAGTGCAAGCATATACGTATCATGCTGAGCACAAGAATATGTGGGTGAGACCATGTTCAAAAATATACATGTGAGACCATGTATGAAAATATATGAGTGAGGCCTAGTTCAAAAATATTCATGTGAGGCCGAGTATGGCCTTGACAGACAATGTGAGAGGCCTGACTTGGACGAACAAGTGAGAGGCCTGACTTGGACGGACAAGTAAGGGATGGGGCTTGGACGGACAAGCAAGGGAAGGCTTGGACGAACAAGCAAGGTAATAGGCTTGGACAGACAAGTAGAGGGGGATAACTTGGAAGAACAAGTAGAGAGGGCTAACTTGGACGGACAAGTATAATAGACTGACCTGGTGTGGCCGGCCAAGTGAGTTGTTTGTAACGTTTATAAGCATCGCAAACTCAATTTTGAGTTGTTCCCTTTGCCGAACTAGGGTTGGAAGGCTTCTTTGGATGTTTGAGACACTTATAAGTGTTGCAAACCTAATTTTAGTGTCTATTAAGCCTAGAATGAACTCTTTTTATGCCATTCACGTTGGTTATTTCTTAAGCAAGGATTGATGTTGCCAGGGATAAATTTAGCTTGTATAAGCCATACTTTGTACTTTAGCACAATTTTGACTTAGTATCTAAGCACAACTATGGTACTTTAGTCGAGTAAATTCATATGTAACTTGCTGCATACCTCTATACAAAGTTGTATAGGCATTTTTAGTAAGTCAATATTATTCAGTTGATGATGAATATTGACACAAGGTAATTTTGGGGAATTCAGTTGTGGAATATAGCACCAGAGGATATTCAAATTGTTATATGCTAGTGGGTAATCCATCTAGGAGCTTGAGACTTGTTATGTAAAGTTATATAATATATGAGAATGTTATAATGAGCACCAGTGCTATTCTAATAATTTTTTTCAGGGATGAATGTTGATTCATCTAATGAATTTTGATCGTATATGTAATAATATAATGAGGTCAGCCAGGTGATGCATTCATGTGATTGAGTATATATAAAGAGAGACAGGGATGAGTGTATGCTTTAAAATTCTTTGCATAATTATGAAGTTCAATATTTTTGAGACCCAGGTCAGAAACATAATCTTTACTATTTTACCCCTGGAAAAAAACCACTATCTATATTAAGTCCCTTATTTAGCACGGAACGAGTAATGTTGTGTGGTAAGCACTAGACGGTGGCCTTTCAGATAATAAAAAGACAGTTGCTTAGCATTGCCTCCCAGATATACCTTTGATGCAGGTTAGGACATAAATGATCACACAACATATGATCACATAGGGAAAAAGTTATAATAAATCCATGTGACCCAGTTGAGAGTAGGCACAGACAAATATAATAATTTATTCCGGGAATAAATGTGTTATCGATGGAATCTCCAAATATTGAACTCATTATATACACGATATTGTGCAGACTATAGTGCCTCAATATTTCTCAGTGAGAGCCTTGATGAATATAAAGCAATAGTAGGTCCATGCAACTCAGCTGAGAGTTGGGCATGAATGAGTTCATAATTGCATTGTTGATAAATAGACTTCAAGTACTGAAGTCTATATGATACTGCGAAATACATCAATGAATCAATATTACTCAATATGAGTCTTAATATTGATATGTATATATGGAACGTGTTCAAGGGATTCAGTTGCGGAATTATTGCACCTGGAACAAGCTCGAGTTTCTTTATACTAGTGGACAATCCATCTAAGAGCTAGATTCAAGTTTCTTTATACTACTATACAATCTATCTAGGAGATTTGTTATTCAAGAACAAGGTCAAAGAAGATAATGGCACAAGGGTATGTTCTGAAAATTTATTTTATTTTTTACAGTCAGGGGACATCTGGAAGGATTCATATCAAGCACCCATGTCATTCTGAGGACAAAGTTGATCTATACTAGTGGGTAATCCATCTAGGAGATGAGGTATCCATTCAGGAACAACAACATGTTCTAAATGTATATTATGTATAGTCAGAGAGCATATGGAAAGGAATTGTAACCAACACCTATGGAATTCTATGGACAATATTATTCTATACTAGTGGTCAATCCATCTAGGAGTTGTTCAATAATGTAGATTCAATACAGATATTATATATATATATATAGGGAAAGAGACAGGGATGGGCGCATGCCTTAATATTCTTTACAGAATTCTAAAGTTTGTTTTTCTGAAACTCGGGTCAGAAAGATATTTTTTTACGATTTTAGACGAAAAATAAAATAACAAGGTTTAGTTGTTAGATATGACCAGCGATATTGCAGTTGGCTTGAACTTCAAATATCGTCATGGATCTGCAAGTCGAGAATGATCAACAGGGACATATAGAGGCACGCTATTATCAGCTGAGAGATAGCGTCAACAATTCAGGCTTTTAGTCTGACCAAGCAGGCACACATGGTTGGACAGGCAAAAAGGAGGCCACATAATCAGACGGACAGAAAAAGAGGCCACACAATCTGGATGGACAAGAAATGAGGCCATATGCTTGGAGGCTGGACGGACAAGCAAGGCTTAGGGCTTGGACGAACAAGCAAGGTAGCTTGGAGCTTGAACGGACTAGCAAGGGTTGGATGGCTGGACGGACAAGGCATGGTTTGGAGCTGGACGGACAGATGAAGAGAGGTTTGGACGGATAATCAAGGGTCAGTTGGACGGACAAGCATGCTTGGATCTAGAACATAAAAGGCAAGACTTGGAGCTGGACGGATAAGGAAAGACTTGGAGACTTGGACGGACAAGCATACTTGGAGACTTGGACGGACAAGTAGAGGTCGTGTATGGCTGGAAGACGAATGAGTAATCCTTCTTCTTCTCGGATTCAAATTTTGGTTGGTCTTAAAGAAAAGCCTCCCTATGTTAGACCAATCAAAGAAACTCATCCTCCTCTTTTAACATTTCCATTCTAAACAAAGTTTGTTTTCAATCTCAATTATTTCTTCTTTTACTAACAACGTCTCTAAACCCTAGTTTTGCAGGTCTTGTTATTTCGGTTTGCACGAGAATGTCCACTTCACCATTAATTGTTACAGCTAGGTAAGCCAAGGTTTTCATGACTTTCTTTTTTTAATGCGAGTTGCTTTCCCATGAATTTTGTTCTAGTACCAACGTCCCTCTCGTTGCTTCCATTGTTGTTGTTGCTGCCTATTTCATTGTTAACAACCTCAGGTAAGAAAGCTATCACAAATTTGTGTATTAATGATATTAGTGATATCGTTTTTTGAAACCCTAATTTCATGTGTAGACTTTATCGTCAGAAAACTCAGAAATAAGATCTTCATTGAAAATGTTGTAATATACGGTGTTCGTTTTCGATGATCTACCCCAACTTTTTAATGCCCATAAGACCAGCTATCTTCCACCTAGAAAGGATTTGGTTTTTGAGTTCGTTCAGGGCCTCAAAAATATGAAACAACAAAAGTCATGAAGAGTTCAAGAATTTTTCAGGTGTGACTTAGTTTAATGTTTTGATCATATATCTTAGCTCATTTATCCGATTGATGTGATATTTTAGCATGTTGTAGAGGACATCCATACAAAGAGTTTAGTATATAACTCGTTCCTTGATTCGTCACCAATTGCTCCCATCTTGTAACTTTGTAGGGAAATACAGAATTGTTCCTGATGAGCTTGATGCAAAAACGCCTTTTTAGGTCTTTGGAACAATTGCTTGCGTCTTGAATGCCTTACGAAGGATATTTATGTAATTGATTTACTTGTACTCTGAAATTTCTAGTTGGATCTTGGATTTTATGATTGGTGCTCTCCAACTTGTAAGGAGTTGCAGTAGCAGCAAGTAGTTGTAGACAAGAGATGGAACACTAGCGAGTGCGAGATGATGACTCGAGTTGTAGCTGGTAACATCAAGGTGGAAGACAGAGAAGTTGGTGATGGTTGTAGCTTCCTTGTTGTCAGTGATAGTCAGGACCCCAACTTTAGTAAAACATGTCTTTGACATTTGACAACGGATTGGTATTAACAGGGCGGAGTAGTCAACATGGGCGTAGTCCCCATTCTTGACGTGATCAGTGAGGAAGAGGCTTCTCATATGTATGAGAGTTTTAATGTAGAGATTTTTTTATTTGGTTTGATTTCTGGTTTGAACGAGTAGATGATTGGCAAATGAAAATTTTGAACTGATGGTTTTTGAATTGAAATTGAGATTTTTGATCGCTGAATACGTATGTATATTGCATACATTTTGGAGGAAAGGAAATTACAATGAATTAATGAAATAATTATTCGTAGCTAGTAAGATGACTATACGTCAAAGTCTTTGATCCACTTGCCATGTATCACCATACTCAAGAAAAGATTCAAAGAGATTTGAGTGGATGTTAGAGGGATTTAGAAACTCATGATTTATGTATTATTCAGTAAGTACAGTAACCGCTACATCGGTTGTGTGTCCAAGGGATGATGGGAACATGGACCCTTTTGTATATCTTCAGTCCTCAGGTGTAACTCACATGACTCCATCCTTTATTTGAAGACACGGTTTAGATCATTTCCTTCACTGATTAGATAATTGACGAACCAATGGAAACGACAATACTCAGCATCTGTCATCTCTTCGGAATTCGGTGGACATCGTATCAGAGGTAGCTTGATGGCACTATCATGTATCCAGATTTCCAAGAGTTCGATCACTTCTTCGATTGGAAAAGGGAAATCTTTGGTTGTTGGGGATTCCCTTGGTTGTTGTTGTTGACGCCAGGCTGGTGGTGGAGATGCAGCTGCTTGGTTGGCCCTTCGAGGTGGTCGAACTGCTGGTGGAGCCGGAGTTGGAACTGGTGGTTGTGCTATACGCTTGAGTTGTTGTTATATTTTTGAAGATTTCCTTTTGCCTCCTTCAGTTATAGTATCTATAGATGGTTGAACATTGTACTGCTTACGGGCAAGACGCCGACTACTGCGAGTTTCTCGTGCTTCTTCGTTTCTGACAGGTCTTGTTCTTTCTAACAAGGAGGGTGCAGTTATAGCCTATAGTTTAGCAGCTTCTGATAAAGTCTGGGAACACAAACCTTCCAAAATAGATTTGTAGAATATCATCATCCTTTCGTTGTAGGGACCCTAATTGTAATGTGTTAGATACGATGAAAATTCTTTTTGCGTTTGATGAAATTGTTCTGAGTCTTCACGAGTAGTAAAATTAGGTTGATGGCTCCTCTCCGTTTTATATTCAGCATGAGGAGAAATTTTTCCGTAGCGGCAGAGATATGAATTGGATCTTTCGATAACTGATCTGTGAGAACATTCAAATGAGTGAACACCTCGTTCTGGACCTTGATAATTTCGGCTTGATTTATTACAAAATCATTTAGAATTTTCATTAGATCATTAATAGCGGTTAGGGTTTGAGTATCTATAGCCTCATTATGAGTTCGATTAGGCACGACGAACTTTTGAGTAATGGGAGGGAATCCTCCAGTATTGGGAAATATGGTATCTAATACTTCTGAGCCTTTCCTACAATTAACCATTTTGATAAAAGAATAAGAAATTGATTTTGCAACCAAGAGATGATATCCCATTGTGGTTGCCAATTTTTTTTCTTGAGAAAATGAATTTAGAGATTAAATTGGGAAAGGTGGGTTGAGCAGATGAATGTTCGTCTAATCCTTAAACATTTATACTGTGGTGGTACTTTTAAAGTTCGAGAGATCAAAATCAGAGTAAAATTGGCTTAAACAAATATGTGGTCGTTCCAATTTTATTCAGTCACAAAGAAGAAGGGGAAGGGTTGGTTTTAGGGAGGGAAGCGAGAGAAAGGTTGAGGTCAGAGTATCAAACTATGTGGGATATGATAGGTTTGAATAGCTATGAACAACTCTTTATGTGTGAATGAAAAGATTGTATTGAAATCAAGTTGCTCGATTTGTATTGTTCTCCTTTGTTCAACATATTCTATTTACACTAGATATTGTAACCGTTCACCTGACCTCACCTCGTAGAAAGTGTCGATAATGAAGTAGTGATGAAGTGGAGAAGGTGGAGGATGTGCTTAGTAACCGTTCCATATATTGTTTGAGGATGAATGAAAGGTTGCTCACCTACCTCTCTTCTACTCAACTGTTAATCGAACTTTCAGGAAATTTTTTCTTTAGTGGGTGCACTGCTGCACCACATGTCGTAGACCGCCAGACCAATACCCTAGTGAATATCCCCCCATTTATGACATCTTTGATGTCTCATGTAATTTTTGTAGCATTATGCACTACTAATGTGAAGTCAAATGAGACTGCTTAGTTAGTCTTTTGACTAATGGCTTGTCCTGCTTGACTAGCCTGATGAGTCTAGCAAGACTTATTGTAAAAATATACAACTTAAAATAAAATATGTGATTTACTTAATTGTATTGGATTCACGAGGAACAATGTGAGTTCATATATGTCAATTAGCATTGATGCTCTGAGTATCGAGAAATAGATATGGCATGCTGAGTGCAAGCATATACATAGCATGTTGAGCACAAGAATATGTGGGTGAGGCCACGTTCAAAAATATACATGTGATGTCATGCATGAAAATATATGAGTGAGCCCTAGTTCGAAAATATTCATGTGAGGCCGAGTATGGCCTTGACATACAAGGTGAGAGGCCTGACTTGAACAGACAAGTGAGAGGCCTGACTTGGACGGATAAGTGAGGGATGGGGCTTGGACGGACAAGCAAGGGAGAAGGCTTGGACGGACAAGTAGAGGGGGATAACTTGGACGGACATGTAGAAGGGGCTAACTTGGACGGATAAGTAGGGAGGTCTAACTTGGACGGACAAGTAGAGAGGACTGACTTGGTGTGGCCGGCCAAGTGAGTTGTTTGTAATGCTTATAAACGTTGCAAACTCAATTTTGAGTTGTTCCCTTTGCCTAACTAGGTTGGAAGGCTTCGTTGGCTATTTGAGACACTTATAAGTGTTGCAAACCTAATTTTAGTGTCTCCTAACCCTATAATTGAACTCTTTCATGACATTCACGTTGGTTGCTTCCTTAAGCAAGGATTGTCGTGGCCAAAGCTAAATTTAGCTAGTAGAATCAATATTTTATAATTTAGCACAATTATTACTTGGTATTTAAGCACAATATGGTACTTTAGTCCAGTAAATTCACATGTAACTTGCTACATACTTCTATAAAAAGTTGTATAGGCATTTTCAGTAAGTCAATGTCTTTCAGTTGCGGATGAATATTGACATAAGGTAATTTTTGGGAATTTAACTGTGGAATATAGCACCAGAGGACACACAAATTGCTATATGCTAGTGGGCAATCCATCTAGGAGCTTGAGACTTGTTATGTAAAATTATAGAATATCTGGGAATATTATAATGAGCATCACTGCTATTCTAATAATTTTGTTCAGGGATGAATGTTGATGCATCTAATGAATTTTGATCATATATGTAATAATCTGATGAAGTCATTCATGTGATTAAATACATATAGAGAGAGACATGGATGAGCGTCTGCTTTAAAATTCTTTGAAGAATTATAAATTTCAATATTTCTGAGACCCAGGTCAGAAACATAATCTTTACTATTTTACCCTAACAAAAAACTGACCATCTATATTAAGACCCCTGCTTAGCGCGATACGAGTAATATTGTGTGGTAGTCAATAGATGGTGTTCTTTCAGATAATAGAAGGACAATTACTTAGCTTTTCCTCCCAGATATACCTTTGACGCAGGTTAGGACATAAATGGTCGCAACTGATGATCACATATGAGAAAGTTCATTAGAATCATTTTTAATCTCAAGATAAATCATTGAACGATATTGGAAAGATAAGTTTAATGTCTTTTTATCATTTAATTCGTCTATATTTGTTAAGTTATCGATTTCAGAATCTAATTTCATAAAGAAAAATTGGTTTATAAAAACCTAAAAAAATTGATTTTAAGGAGAATCTCTTTTCTGACTCTTAATCAGAGCTCAAATATGTAGCAATTTGATCTTATCTTCGTTTTGAATCAAAAATTTCGTTAATTTTTTTTCTAAAACTTATCTCTGAAAAATCTAATTCTCTCTATCCTTAATCTTAATTGAGAATCCAACTTTAGATTTGTAACCAGAGCATCTTAATCTTTATTAAGCATTAAATCTTATCGAATTTGACCGACTTTCGATTGTTAACCTAAACCAAACTTATATTTGTTCTTGAATGATTGTATTCGCTCCAATCTAAGGATTACTTGCAGAAAAAAAAATCGTTATTATCTTTAGATTTGTAATTACTAATTGAGAAAATTTGGTTTCATGTTTCTTCTTTAAGTTATTAATCAAGGTCCTTACAATTTTCCAATGTTGTACAGGTGACTGGTGTCCTTTGTAAGGTGTACTTCATTACCTAGATATTTTGGAAATAAAGGCATTTTTAGACGAAAAGATTCACATGAAATGGGAGTGAGATTTATCGAATGTTATTCCTTAAGAAAATCTTTACGACCAATTTTTCAAATGTTCATGGTAAAACAAAGTACATCCTCTAGTGAATTGAATTTTCTATTTGAAATTATAATTGTTTTTTATTGGGTATTAATGTATTATATGTTGATGGTAAGAAATTGTTTACGCTCTTTCCTGTAACATTTCAGAAGAACATGTGGACTAAGTGAAGTACGTTGGATAGTTTACTGAATTATCTTGTACTGTTGTTGTTTGTGGGTGAAAACGAATTTAGGGGTAAAAAGTTAAAAATGGGGTAAGCTGATGAGAATTAGTCTAATCCGTAAAACATATATACTATGGAAGTACTTTTTAGATTCAAGAGATCAAAGTCCCGCAAAATTGGCCTAAATCAAGAGAAGGTCATTTCAATCTTGTTTCGGTCATAAAGAAAATGGAAGCAGAGGAAGTGTTGAGATCAAAGTACCAGGCTCTGTAAGATGTGATATGTATGTAATTGCAATGAAAAAATTTCTATGAATGTGACTGAGAGAAATATGAAATTCAGATGATAACTCGTATGCCCTGAGTGTTTAGTTTTCGATAGATTGAGAAATATATTTATAATAGCATAACAATAATCGTTCACTCTAACCTCGTTTGAAGATGTGGTTGTGAAGTAGTGGTGGAGGTGATGGAGAATGCGTAGAAAACCGTCCCCCACTTGTTTGAGGGTGATTGGACGGTTACACACCCATCACTCCTCTACTTAGCTAACAGTAGAACATTCCAGACACTTTCCCCTAATGGTGTATAGCTACACCGCACGATGTAGACCATCAGACCAATAACCTAGTGATTATCCCCCCATTTGTGACATCTTTGATGTCTCGTATGACTTTTATAAAATTAAATATTACTACTGTGAAGTCGAATGAGACTTACTTGGTTAGTCAATTGACTAGTGACTTGTCATACTTGACTAGTATGATAAGCCTCGGTGAGTGATAGACACATTTTAGTGTCTAATTTGCACCTTAGTTTCTATTAAGTTAGTATTCGATTTTGCAATTATTACGTGTTTTTATGCTTTTGTAGGTACATTAGAAGAATAAAGATTTGTGGAAAAATTGGCTTAAAAAGTGTTAAAGGCACCCGGGACAAGTGTTAAAGGCAGCCACACTTTGGATTGGGGGCACCCCTTTCACGTTTCAAAAATTCAGTTTTGGCGGGAACCTATTTGGTTATCAAAATGAAGTTGCTGGTGATTTTTTTTACGTGATTTTTGGGATATTTGGTATTTCAATCTAACCCAAAAGCAAGTAGAGATCAAAACAATATCAAACACGTGAAGAAATAGAGATTGACGCCGAGAAAAGTGCTCCAAATCCGAGTTGTAGCCGGAGAAGAAAATATCACGCCGCTGTTTGTTTGAAACAAGAATTTGAGTTTGATTGGGACTCTTATTTGAGTCCTTATCAATTAAGGGAAGTCCCTAGGGTTAGGAGAGCCTATAAATACCAAGAAAAGCCAAGAAAATCAGGGGGGAGAATCGCTGGAATAGTGAACAGAAACCTTTCTTTTCTGCTGCTGCGTACAGGGAAGAAGGAGGTGAAGAACAAACAGCTCCAGCGAACTGTCGTTCACTAACGCTGGAACTGTCGTTCACTAACGCTGGAACTGTCGTTCATATTGAGCTGCTTCAACTGTTTCTTTCCTGTTGCTCATTTTCTTTTGTAACGGCTGAACCATCTTCTGTAACGATTATATACGTATCTGTTCAGCTGTTACACCATTATTTCACCTTGTAATCAATATTTTGAGCAATGAAGAGATCTTTTGAGCAAGTTTTCTCCACCATGAGCTAAGTATATTTACTGGTATGATGGAGGAGGTTTTTCTCTCAATTTTATGTGGTAAGTCTATTTTTAATTAATTAATTATAATTCTTTACTTGTTAAAATTGCATAGTTTCGAAATAGAAAAACGGTTTCATTCAGTAGTGGTGTTTTTGTTTGATGGGTCATGCTGGGTTGACAACCTCTGATGTCCCATGCTTATGATTTACCTCTACTTGTTTGCATAAAAACCTATTTTTTGCAATATTTGAGCTTAATTTATTTAAAAGAATTACCCGATTAATCACATAAATTGTTAGAAATAACTGAATCTTGATTCCTGGTTTTCTCCATATTTTCTAAAAATCATATCTAGTTTATTTTCCTGATTTTTATTAGTTTATATTAAGTCCTATATTTTCTAAAATCATTACCTTCACAAGTTCGAGAATCGAACCTTTATTTACCACTTCTAAAATTATATCAATTTTTGGCGCCGCTGCCGGGGACTTGTTTTTAGGTTTAGGGTTTTAGATTTATTTTTAGGTTTTTCTTTTTAGTTTTATTATTTTACTTTGTTCTATTTTACGTTTCTTTTGGTATTTTTCCTTTTTACTACAGGCTCGATTTTGGATCGAAAAGAGATTACGCCCAAGTTTTGGAATTAAAGCTAAAGACTTGGAATTAAAAAAGGGAAAAGCTTAAAGAACGAAAAAGAAGATCGAAGATTTTATTTTATTTTTCTTAATTACATTTTTAATTTATTTTAATTAGTTTTAATTAATTTAGAAAATTGTATTAGGGTTTTAATTATTTTTGTAATTTTTCTTTTATTTTTGGACACTTTTGGACATTATTTTTGGAAGGGTAATTTTAAATATCAAACTGTGTGCAGGGACGGATGACAATTACGATATTATCTCGGCCCCTCGGGTTCGCACACTATTAAAAAGGATATTAGTGGCCCGAGTCGACTTCAACGGTTCGTCGCCCGTCTAGTACGGGAGGTAAATTTCGACCAACCCACGAATCTCCTGTCAGTGGGTTTTCTGGACGCCTTTGTATGCATATATGTTGAGGACTGAATACGGAACTTAATTTCTGCATAGTAAAGGGCAAGGCCTGGCCATACAAGATAAGGTTTCGGATTTCATCACCGTCTCCTTCTTGCCCGCCTTAGGAAAACGAAACCTACGCGAACCTAAGCTTAAAATCTTGACTAGAAAGAGACCGATAAGGTAACGAGCTTATAGGAAAATCGGTTGGAAGGACTGTATTGGTTACCTTATTAGCCTAACTCAAAAAGCAGGAAGATTAGATTAAAGTTGATTAGAGCCGCCCTGTAACCCAGGAAAGCGTTGCCAAAGAGACAGGGGTATCAAAGCTCCATTGAGCTTCTCCTGTTTCTCTTCAACTTGATTTAACTCGGATTGTTCGGAGAGATTCGCTAAAATTGTAACCAGTTGCCTTCTGAAAGAATAGAAGCTGGTCTAGAGACAATCTAAGTGGAACCATCATGCTTGTTGTTTGCTAGATTTAGGTTTGATTTGGTTGAGTCAGGGCACGATTGTGTTTGATTGTTAGGATTTAATTTTTGCATGCCAAGAACGCCCTTAAGGCGAACTTGGAATAGAGACCCTCAAGGTAGGTTAATTAGTGGAAGACTGGTAGTTCACCTTAACCTTGAGAAGTCAACTGAAAGTGAAATAGTCACTCCCGAGACCGTGTCAGCAATGACAACTCTGAAGGATTTGTGGAATCCAACCAGGACCATACGTCAATCTTGCATCAAGTTAGCCGCTACTGAAGCGAGCTACGAACTGAAACCCAAAATCATCCAGATGCTTCCATTATTCTTAGGAAAAGAGAACGAGAATCCCTATTTTCATGTTAGGGAGTTCGAGGAAATATGTAGCACAATCTGGATTAGAGACTTGAATGACGAGTCTATTAAACTTAGACTATTTCCCTTTTCACTAAGAGATAGAGCCAAGTCATGGTGGTATAGCTTGGCCCCTTAGTCGATTGAGACCTATGCCCAACTTACTTCATCTTTTATTCAGAAATTCTTCCCTAAGAACAGAATATCCTCAATTAGGCAGAAAATTTTCACGTTTTCTCAACAAGAGGGAGAGTCTCTGTATATTTATGTAGAAAGGTTCAACGACTTAGTGTCCCAATGCCTAGACCACGGTTTAGATGAGTTAAGTCTAGTTCAGATTCTCTATGAGGGTTTGGATTATGCGACTGTAACCTTGGTTGAGTCTTTGTCGATCGGAGAATCCGACAGTAAGACTCCTGCTGAGGCGATGCAATTTCTGAGTGACATCGCCGAGAAAACCCAGCAGTGGGAGAGCAATGGAAATCCCAACCCATTAGAATCCTTATCTAGAAGGCTAGAACTGGTCGAACTGAATCAAGCTAGTAGTTTAGAGCCCCAACCCAATCTAAGAGGCGTCAATGAAATGGCGATAGGTGAGAAATCATCCAGTCACGTGAATGCAGTCACGACCCTCAGGAATGGTAAATTGGTGGACAACGGGGTAACTGGGCCTGATAGTGGACATACTGTAGTTCACCCTGACCCAATAGTCGAAGAGACTGATAAAGTCTCTGATGAACCTGAGGAAACCCCTCGGGCCACCGATTTTATGCCTAAAACCCCTTATCCAAGGTTGTAGCACCTACTAGGAAGGACTCCAGCTTAGAAACTGTCAATATGATAGAGACCCTAGTTCAAGAGACATTACCAAACTTTGATAGAAGACCCATTAGAGAAATGTCGAGCCCACTTTGGATTAGATTTTCATGAGTTGGACTTTAAGCATGACCCACCAGATACCATGATAAGTAGTGAGTTAGGCCCATCAGAAGAGGAATCCAAACCATCTAGTGAGATGGAGCTTAGGCCCAACCCATTAGAAGACCCATTAGAAAAATGCCTAACCAACTACAGATTTAATAGCGATAATGATAGGGTTATTGATGAGGTTCGTACTTTGTTAGGCTTTGCACCACCGGATTGTAATTTAGAAGAAGCAGTTGACTATTTTCGAGAATCTAACGATCCGGAAATGAGGAAAATTGTTATTAGTCTATCTAGAGACACTGAAAACTCTAAGTTTGGGGGTGACTATCATACTCCATGTGCTGTACCATTAACTCTTAGAAAGGTCCCTAGCTTGGGACCTGACATAGGCACCGCTGCAATTTTACGAGATCATCCTCCAGCTAGATTTACCGATCCTCAGTTGCCAGAAACCCATCCTCTGGTCGATGTGGTTTACCTAGATAGGGATCAAGGTGTACTCAGATCGTTTATCCTCTTAGCTTGCTGCAGTTTACTTCTACCGTGGGGCACACTATTTGATTCAGATGACCCACAGTTGTTCCGATTATTGCTATATGATTTAAGGGGGTGACTAATTCTTTTCTAGTCTGGCTGAAGACTTTAAACTTAGCACTTCTTGGGAGGTAACCCATGCTCAGGCATTCAGGTACTATCTTTCTGACTCCCTTACTTTTACTCTTTTGGTATTGTTCTTTACTTAGAAACATTGAGGACACTGTTTAATTTAAGTTTGGGGGTATTGGGAGACTTTTTAGGTTTAATAAGATTTGGAATTTAGAAGCATGTGAACAATTCAGGGTGACACTAACCACTCTAGGTAGATAGAAACTTAGCCATTTTTAATCCATTTCTCTAGAAATGTCGTACATTCAAAATGGCCATATGGTCACACTAGAAATGCACCCACTAAAAATGGTCACACTTAGCCATGGTGCACATTGGACGGTCCATGTTTATGAACGACACTCCAAGTGTGTCGTTTATTTTTTATTTATTTATTTTTGATTTGGGTCGGCTTGGTCGGCCGAGAAAGTTAGGAGGCCAACCAACTTGGCTGGCCAAGTTGAATAACCATGAGATGGATTTTGGCTGGCCAATATTGGGAGACAAAGCTTCTTAAAGCACTGTTTTGGGTCAGTGCTTTGTAACATAAAATTAGGGTTTCATCATATTCCTCCAATGTTAGTTTTTTGGTGCAACCAACCATTGAAGGTTATTAACTTAGTCCTGGTTAGGGTAGTGTCTAGCCAATTAGAGCTTTAATTTTGTGTCTGGCATAAAACTTGAATAGATTTTGTGATTGCCACAAAATTGACTTGAGATGTAGGCATAACCGTGATACCTAATCAAGTATACTCTTGTGTAGCTTGTTGTGATCTTTCATACAGGCTATGGACATTTTGATAAATCAATTTTATTCAATCAGGGTTTGAATATTGATATAAAGCAATGCTAGGAATTCAGCCGAGGAATATAGCGCTAGAGAAGACTCAAGTTGCTCTATACTAGTGGGTAATACATCTAGGAGCTTGAGATTTATTATGAAAAAATTATAGAATGTCTGGGAGTATTACAGCAAGCACCAGTGTTATTCTAAGAATTTCGTCCGTAAGTGGATACTGAGTCATACAATAATCGTGATTATATACATGTGTATATATGTAGAGTGGGAGACAGGGATGGACACCTATCATGACTTAGTATATTCCTAGGATTCTTTGTAGAACGAAAATATACTAAAGTTCAATATATTTTGATACCCGGGTCAGAGACATATTTTTTTTTATAATTTTAACCTTAGCAAAAACCCATCATCTACATTTTGTCCCCTGCTTAGCATAAAATAGTAACCGTTGCATGATAAGCACTAGATAGTGATATGACAAGCAAAAGTAAAAATAACAAGGCGTAGTTGTTAAGTGTTACCAGAGATATTGCAGTAGGCTTGAACTTCTTTAGCAGTCGCGCTGGTGGAGTAGCTATCAACAATCAATCCGAAAGAGGGATGCATCAAAGAACATGTCAGGAGAGTCCATTTACAGGTAGGATGACTTGTTGAATCTTCAATGTCAGTTGGCAAAGCTGGAATCCCATACGTGTGCGTGTAAAAGGGAAACTCCTTTTCTTTCTTGAATTAGGAAATCAATTTGGTATAAAAGGATTACTTGTCTTTCTTTGCTTGTTATCACCAACGATACTAGTTCTTATTAGATTATCAGGTCAAGTTGGTCGGACACGAAAATGGGATTGGCTGATCAAGTGAATGATAGAATAAATGATAACATATATGAATGAACGAAAAATTTCGTTGAATTTTGTCTCGTTCAGAAATTCAGATATAAGACCCTTTAGCAAAAATACTGCAGATTCTTCATATGATGTCCTTTTTTTATGGTTAAACCAAATACGGAATTGATTTATCGCTATCTATCTCCCATATAGAAAATATTTAGGTCTAAAACTTTTTTTGGCAGTCAAATTGGGAAAAAATCAACCGTCCAAGAATATTTGAGGCAAAACTCTAACAGTTTTGAGTTTGTACTTCGTCTAGAATCCAAGCCATATCTCATATACCGTTATTCGGAATAAGACTACCTTTTGGTATGTTGCGGTAGACATGCAGGCGGTTTCTTCGATATATAATCCACTTCTTAATTTTGTACCATTTACTCCCAGTTGTTGAAATCGTATAAGGCCGTGTAAAGCGATTCTGACGTTGTTTTTGAAAAATTCCTAGTTATGTCTTTGGCACACTTGTTTCCTCGTTGAATGCTTCAAGATGAATTTTTGGATCATTATCTCATCGTGCTCTATTTTTATAGTTGATACATGGATTTTGTGATTGGAGCTCTCTAACTTGTTGAGATGATGTTGTAGGCCGAAAACGAGATTGAACAAAGAGACGATGCAGAGATAGTTGTAGTTGATGAAATTAAGGATGCCAGCACTCTTCCACCCTAGATACTTCAAAAAGTAATTTCTGAAATGGTGGTTGATACGGGTTCCCAAGGTGACAGCACTTCAGAAGTTGAAAGGGTGACATCCATGGTCGAATGTCTTGATGCAAGCCTTGTCTCCAATCCTCCCTTTAGCACACATATTTTAAATAATGTACTTGTTGGAGGGTTTGGATTCCATTATTGATAAATAGACTTCAAGCATTGAAGGTCTATATAGATATTGTGAATACAGTAATGAATCAACATTGCTCAATATGAGTCTTAATATTGATATGCATGTATGCAACGAGTTCAAGGAATTCAACTGCGGAATTATTGCATCCTGAACAAGTTCAAGTTGCTGTATACTAGTTGGAAATCCATCTAGGATCTAGGTTCAAGTTGTTCTATTCTAGTAGACAATTTATCTCGAAGCTTTGTTATTCAAGAACAAGGTCAAGGAAAAGAATGGCACAAGAGTATGTTCTGAATATTTTGTACAGTCAGAGAACATCTGGGAGGAGTCGCATCAAGCACCAATGTCGTTTCTGAAGATAAAGTCGCTTTATACTATTGGGCAATCCATTTAGGAGATGTCCAATCAATGGAGATTCTATACATGGTGAGTACTGAGTTATACAGTACATATACTATATATATATATATATATATAATATTGAGAATTTAACTGGGTGAAGCTCTAATATTTATACAAGTGTATATACTTTATAGAGAGGTTGCGATATCGGTTTAGAATGCCTACAACTATTAGTTAAGTCCTTAGTCTCAATTATTTATAGACCTAAGGCCATATATAGAATATATATATTTTTTGATATAAGGATGAAGATAAACTTACATATTTCGTTGTTGTTTCGGGAAACAATATAATAGTATTTGTCAGACGCCATCATCAGCGAAGTAGATGGCATACCAACACCAAATCGTCATCACATATCAATAACAACGAGTAATAAATAAATATCATCTCGTTCCTTGAAGATGGCAACAACAATACAGGCAAGCATCAAGCCACAATAGCATCTGGTAGCGAATGAAGCGATGGGTTGATCGTAGGTGAGTTGGTGGCTTTGATGGCAGTGGGGGTGTGTCAGAATTCTTATGCCCGACCTTATCCCAAATATATTTGAAGTCTTGGATAGCACCATCATCTTCATGATACTTAAAAACAATATTTTCTTTCAAAGACGCCATCAATAGTCTGTTGATGTTCCACCTTTATCTCACTATATATGAAACAATTAAAATTTATTGTTATGGATGACTCTATAAAAGTATTCTGACTTTGTCCACGTTGTACCCCAACAGTGGCAATGCAGTATCGCAGACGTCGATCCAAGAGGAACAACCAACATTAATATATGTAGAAGAGACGATGTTAACCCAAAGAAGTAATTAGAAGAGACAGGCAGTCCCCTGCTCACAAATATTCTTCTAGCGATGAAATTGACAGGAAGTTTTCAACTCCATCACCAAGCGAGAACCATATACAAGTCCATACCATAGGAATTGAGAGAGAGTAGAATCTGAGATAGTTGCACCGTAATGTACTTCCCACTGGTAGTGAATGGTTGACGCCTGAATATTTCGAGGAGGTTCAGCACTATCAAGAACGATGCTGAATAGAAATGATAGGTTGTTATTTTATTACTATGAGTAAGTGGTCCATAGGCCAGTAACAATGAGGATTTAAATATTATTTTTTTTGATATGATATAACTGAAATTTTTAATCATGGAAATGCAAAAGGTATTTGCATACACTTTTAGAGAAATTAAAGCTATATTAAATTGAAAGAAAACTTGAGATAGTTAGACGATGAAAGTCTTGAACCACCTTCCATGTATCACCATAGCCACAACTTATGCGTTCTTTAATGAACTCAATAATTATTGTATCAATTGTGCTCATGTTGGGGATAAGGATTTTTGTGTATGCCTTCAGTCCCTAATCCCAGCTCTCCGTACTCAATCTTATCCTTAAATACATGTTTCAAACCATTGCATTTATTAGTTGGATGATTGACGAATCTATGATAGTGACAGTATTTTGGATTTATTATCTTCTGGGCAGTTGGTTGGCGCTTTACAAGAGGCAGCTTTACAGTTCAGTCTTGGATACATACTTCCAACAGCTCAATCACTTTGTTCATTATGCAAGAAAATCAGGGAGGGTTGAAGCTTCCTCTTTTGCTTGTGGGGACGAAGTTGGAGCCAGACGTTTGAGTTGTTGATAGTTATGATATGGATGCTTCCTCTTACCACTCTCACTAGCGGTTGATTAGAAGTTGGATTGTTCGTTGGACGAATGCTTGCTTCTCCAAATATATTCACGGATTTCTTCGTTTTGGAAAGATTCAGGTTGGCTGAATAGAGCGGACGTAACCATAGGATGTCCGTTGGTGGCTTCTGATAAGGTCTAGAAATACAAATCTTTCAAGATAGTTTTGTAGTCTTGCACCATCCTTTTGTTGTAGGGACATTGATTGCAATGTGACAAATCCGACGAGTCTTCTTTGCGAGCTTGCAGGACTGGTTCCAAGTTTTCACAAGCAACAAAGTTAGGTTGATAGTTCCTTTGTGGCTCGCATCCATCATAGGTGTAGACCTTGTCTTCGTCGTCATCATCAGGGATGTGAATATTATAAGAATAATCACTATCATTAATGTTAACCCAAAATGATTTTTTTGTAGTATTCTCCCTAGGTTGAACACATGATGGTTACTTCGATAGCTGATCTGTAAGAACTTTCAAAAGGGTAAATACTTCGTTCTAGGTCTTGACAATATTATCTTGATTCATTACAATATCATTCAAGAATTTCATCAAATCGGTAATAGTTTAAGATTTTGAGAATTTATAACCTCTACAAGAGTTTGTCTTGAAACAATAGATTCAAGAGTAACAAGAGAGGTATCGTTGGTATTTGGTACAAGAGTTCTTTAAGCTTTAACTTTAACTCCAAGTCTTTAATCACCAAAGTCTTTGGCTCTATTTTCTTTCAATCCAAAATCCAAAACCTGTAGTAAAAAGAGAAATACCCAAAGAAACGTAAAATAAAACAAAGTAAAAATAATACTAAAAATAAAAATAAAAACCTAAAAATAAATCTAAAACTCTAAACCTAAAGACAAGTCCCCGGCAGCGGCGCCAAAAATTGATGTAATTTTAAAATAGTGGTAAAAGGTTCGATACTCAGACTTGTAAATATTCGATTTTAAACCTAATTTTTAATAACTAAAAGTAAAACATAATTAAAGTAAAATTGATTTCAAATTATGGGAGGACTGAGACTAAGGATTCCACCATTAGCCAATTTTTCAAGTGATAAACATCTTGCAACTCATATATTCAGTTTATTCAAAATATTGCCAAAGTTAGGTTTTCAAAATAATAGTTGTAAATCGAAAGCATGATACATCAAAAGCTCTAAACTCAGCATGACCCATCAAAAGAAAACACAACTAATTGATAAAAACCATTTTTTTCCAAATTTAATTCAAAGCAAATAATAGTAAAATAATTGCACAAAAACATACCCATTACTGCTCTACTTAGCTAACCGTCAAGCATTCCAGAAACTTTCCCCTAATGGGTGTACTGGTACACCGTACGTCGTAGACCACCAAACCAATACTATAGTGAATATCCCCCCATTTGTGATATCTTTGAAGTCTCGTATGATTTTTGTATAATTAAATATTACTACTGTGAAGTCGAATAAGACTTAGTTAGTTAGTCAATTGACTAGTGACTTGTCTTGCTTTACTAGTATGATAAGCCTCAGTGAGTCTAATAAGACTAGTAGGAGTTGTAGAGAGTAGACAGACTAAATAAAACACGTATTTTATTTTATGTTATTAAAGTTTCTAGAGAAACAGTGAAAGTACGAGTGTGCCAACCAGTATTAACATGTTGAACTAAATAGGTGATGCCCGATGCAGACATTGAGTAGGTCAAACACTTCCTTTCACGTCATCAACGAAAGGTGATGGATGGTCATTAAAGAGTGGGTAAGAAAATATTTAAGTATTGAAGTGGTCAACATATGTAGCATGACATATATATGAAGCCACGTGAAATAATATATTTCTGGCCAGACGCTATGGTAAGCCATCCATGGTCAGCCTTATGTTAATTATATATATGGTATGTCATATTGTTTATGGAGAAAACGAATTTAGATGGTAAATTGGGAAAAGTGGGGTGAGTAGATGAATGCTTGTTTAATCCTTAAACAATTGTACTGTGGAAGTACTTTTAAAGTTTGAAAGAGCAAAATTGGCCTAAACCAAGAGATACTCGTTTCAATTTTGTTTCAGTCACAAAGAAGAAAGAGAAGGGTTGGTCTTAGGGAAGGAAGCGAGAGAAAGGTTGAGGTCAGAGTATTAGACTCTTATGGGATGTGATAGGTGTGAAAAGATATGAACAACTCTATGTGTGTGAATGAGAAGATTGTATGAAATCAAGTTGCTCGACTTGCGTTCAATAGATTGAGTAATTCATTTATATTAGTTATTATAATTGTTCACCTGACCTCACCTCGTAGAAGGTGTCGATAGTGAAGTAGTGATAAAGTGGAGAAGGTGGAAGATGTGCTAGTAGGCGTTTCCCACTTTGTTTGAGGATACATTGAAGGTTGCTCACCCATCTCCCCTCTAATCAACTGTTAATCGAATTTTCTAGAGATTTTCTCTTTAGTGGGTGCACTGCTACACCACGTGCCGTAGACCACCAGACCAATATCCTAGTGAATATCCCCCCATTTGTGACATCCTAGATGTCCCATGTAAATTTTGTAGTATTAAACACTACTAATGTGAAGTCAAATGAGACTTGCTTGGTTAGTCATTTGACTAATGGCTTGTCCTGCTTGACTAGCCTGATGAGTCTAGCAAGACTTATTGTAAGAACAAATTAAAATAAAATACGTAATTCATTTTATTTTATTGGATTCATGAGGAATAATGTAAGTATTCTCTCTTCAATCCTGCTTACACACCGGTGTGACCCTTAAAATCGTTTTATGAGTGTAAATTCATAAAACCCTATGGTGAGACAGAGTCGAGGCAAAATGCTTATTCGGTTGTTGTGTTAGTCTGTTGTCCATCTGGCAAAAGACATCTTTGGCACCGGTTCAACTCTTCACAATATATCTCTCAATTATTCAGCGTACTAGCTGTATTTTCTCTGACACTTCTAATTATTTGGCATTTGGAGGAGAAACTTTATATCCTCGTAGCTTTTTGGATACTTGTGAAAGTAGAAGTAGGAACAAAAGGTTTTGTGGGTATACCTCTTGTAAACCCTCACGAGACAACGCTCGTCTGCTAGGGTCACCTAGAAGTTTAACGACTTACTACACGTGCTAAGTGTAGTCGTGATTCCTAAGAAAGTGAGTTAGATTTTTATTTTCTAGATTAGATTTTCTAGAGGACTAGCAAAATATAAGTTTGAAGGTATTTGATAGACACGTTTTCATGTCTTATTTGATCTCACATTTATATTGTTAGTGCTACATTTTTATATTATTGTATTTGTAGGTATTTTTGAAAAATAAACTTTTATGGAAAAATCAACTTAAAAAGTGTTAAAGGCACCCAATAATTGATAAAGTCACCCCAACAAGAATGATAAAAGCACCACAAGAATTGATAACGACACCCACCAAACCAATTATGGCGAGAAGAATGTTTTATCTAGCTGTGAAAGATTTTTGTTCGATTTTAAATAAGTATTATGACAAGATATCTTCTTGACTTATAATTAGAAAGTCTACAAGAGTTTGGAAACTATTGAATCAAATAAAACTCAAATCAAATATTCTTACAAGTTTTGGAAAGAAAAAATCAGGGAGAAAACAAGATCACGTGAAATATTGGAATTGCTTTCATGTTTCTATTGGTTTTGATTTTGTAATCAGTTAGGGAAACACGGAAAGGAAACAAATATCACGAAAGAATCGAGATTTAAATGAAGAAAGAAATAAAATAAAAAATCAAAGCAAACAACGAGAAAAAAAATATCACCGAGATATGATTCTCATCAAAAAAATTATCCTCGAAGGTTTTGAGGAGTTATTACGAGATTTGGGGTTGGTTTTGAAGGTTTAGTATAAATAGAGGAGTTGGGAAAGGATTAAGGGAGGCTGGTTAGAAGCCAGGTTCGAAAGAAATAAGTTTCATAATCTTACGATTCTTTACGAGAAAGAAGAAGAAGAAAACAGTACCAAAAAACTGTCGCTGAAACCGTGGCCTAATCATCTGCTTCAACGATGGTTCTGGTTAACTAGTCCGCAACAGTTCTGAGTTTTTAGGCACTTTACATATATCGTCGAATCATTAATTTAAAAGTTCTTAACCATTCAATGACGCCACTGGTCAGTTCTTCTTTGTAATATTTCTATAAAATTATTAATAAAATGGTTTCTTTTATGTCTTCTTCTATTCTTTCTGCCACGTGTAGCTAAATTTCTTCCCTAGGATTAGAGAGGAAGTCTTTCTATGTTTGCTAGCATGTTATGATAATTTTCTACAATATTTCTCTTGGTCCTATATCTTGATAATTTTCTACAATATTTTTCTTGGTCCAATTTATTGATTAATTATGATAATAATCTTCATTTGTCCTATAATGCTTAATTAATTGATTCATTTATTTTTATTAGAGACTATCATTCTATAGTGAAGAAAATTGTTAATCCTTTGAGAAAACTAACTAATTGAAATGATTTATTTTCCGAGACGCATATAATAGTCCTTAGTCGTCTTGAGTAATATTTTGAGAAAATTATAGTAAATGGTTATAATCATCTAGTTCGCATAGTAGGGATGAAATCTTAAATCTTAGGTTTTCTTTCATTTGTATATTATTTTTAGTATTTGTTGCATTTTTAGAACTTTAATCACCAACTCAATCAATCTATTATTAGCACGTTAAATTAATTAAAAGTTAGAAATTGCAATTTCAAAATCCCTGTGGAACGAACCGTGCTTGCATATTATCTCATCGACAGTCGTGCTCTTGCGATCTACGATATAAAAAATATCCCATCAAAGCCTAGTTCAAAAATATTCATGTGAGGCCAGGTATGGCCTTGATGGACAAGGTTGGACAGACAAATGAGGGATAGATAGCTTGGTCGGATAAACAAGGCTTAGGGCTTGGACGGACAAGCAAGGTAGCTTAGAGCTGGAAGGACAAGGCAAGACTTGGAGACTTAGACGGACAAGCATTCTTGGACTGGCAAGTAGGGATGGGAGGCTACTTGGACGGACAAGCAAAAGGAAGAACTTGGACGGACAAGTAGGGAGATGAGGCTTGTTATAGCCAGTCAAGTGAGCCATTTGCAACGCTTATAAGCATCGCAAATTCGTTTTTGAGTTGTTCCCTTTGCTGAACTAGGGTTGGAGACTTCGTTGGTTGTTTGAGACACTTATAAGTGTTGCGAACCTAATTTTAGTGTCTCCTAAGCCTAGAATTGAATTCTTTTACATGCCTTTTGATGTAATTTTAAAATAGTGGTAAAAGTTTCGATACTCATACTTGGAAATATTCGATTTTTAAACCTAATTTTTAATAACTAAAAATAAAACAAAATTAAAGTAAAATTGATTACAATTTATGGGAAGGAAAAGACTAAGGATTCCACCATTGGCCAATTTTTCAAGTGATAAAAATCTTGCAACTCATATATTCAGTTTATTCAAAATATTGTCAAAGTTAGGTTTTCAAAATAATAGTTGTAAATCGAAAGCATGAGACATCAAAAGCTCTAAACTCAGCATGACCCATCAAAAGAAAACACAACTAATTGATAAAAACCATTTTTTCCAAATTTAGTTCAAAGCAAATAACAGTAAAATAATTGCACAAAAAGAATAAAAAAAGAATTACCACTTTATTATTGGAAAAATAGCTTCCTCCGTCGCCCCAGTGATGGTGATTAGCTCATCATGTTGGAAACACTCTTAAACTAATTGTTCATAGCTCAAAGAGTGTTTTTGCAATGAAGAAATAAAAGTAACAAGGAAAACTGATACGCTTATAAGCGTTACAGAGTGTGTGGCTGAAGAGAAAATAAAACAGACGCAATAAAGAACGGACTCTGGCCGCTTCAGAAATTTGAAGGAATACGCAACAAAAACTGCGAATCTTTTCTCCTGCCTTATGTTCTTCCCACCAGCAGAAATTCTCTCTCTTCCAGGAATTTTTCTCTTCGATCCTGGATTGATTTTTCTTTGATCCTTTTGTTATTTATAGGCTTGGGGAACCCTAATACATCATCCTTAATCGATAAGGACACAAACAACAATCCCAAACCAACTCAAATTCATTGTAAATCCGAAACAGAGATGGTTTCTTTTTTCGGCTGCCAACATGATTTTTCACCCATTTTCCGGCATGAAACTCTTGTAAATGACGTGTATAGACCTAGGTTGATTAATTCTTCACATATCCAACTCGAACAACCTTTTAAATCCCATGAAAATAGGACCCGAAACAACTCAGAGTTTTTTCACGCGTGAAACATGTGTTCCCGCCAAATCCGGATTTGAATTCAAAAGGGAGGTGCCTTTAAAAACTGTCTGGGTGCCTTTAGTAATTTGGTGGGTGTCTTTAGTAATTTTCCTGGGGTGCCTTTACCACTTTTTGAGCCAATTTCCACAAATATTTTTTTCTCGAAAATACCTACAAAGACATAAAAATCCATAATAAGTACAACATCGAACACTATCAAAATAGATAATCGAGCACAATTTAGATAAAAAAATGTGTGTATCACCTTTCACGTTGGTTGTTTCCTTAAGCAAGGATAACATGGCCAAGGCTGGATTTATCTAGTAGAAGCTATATTTTTTATTTTAGCACAATTTTGATTTGGTATCTAAGCATACCTATGGTACTTTAATCGAGTAAATTCATATATTACTTGCTACATACTTGTATACAAAGTTGTATAGGTATTTTCAGTAAGTCAATACCATCCAGTTGAGGACGAATATTGACACAAGGTAGTTTTGGGGAATTTAGCTATAGAATGTGATAGGTGCATAATTCACACATATAAAATAGTTTTTCCTGAACCTTATTTGCTATATTTGAGTGAATTACTAGGTATTTTGATTACTTTTGTAGTTTTGTTAGTTTTTCAGGTTACAGTTCAGAAACCCGCAGAATGGAGCTTAAGAGCTAGAATCACCGAGGAGCCAGTGAAACTCTGCTTAAAATAGGCCTTTCATATACCACAGTGTAGGGAACTGAATTACAAAGCCAATGGTGAAAGAATGAAGTCATTCTGATCAAAATTGAGGAAGATATGGGCAAAGCCCCGAAGTGGCTTATTTGGCCTACGCTGCCAGCGGCCAGGCGCAAGTGCGGCTGAAGCATGATGCGGTAATGTGCTAAGTCATGATTTGAAGGGCTAGAATGGTTTGATGGGCTAGTGGATAGCCTTGGTGGGTTATTAGCTATGTTTAGACATCATATGGGTTTAGGAAAGGATTTGGAGCTGATATACCT
>JAJJMC010026446.1:299870-317528 GCA_023531435.1 Papaver californicum
GGGTTCTTGGTATTACTAATGCATGATTGATTGGGTATGCTTTGATTGATAACATGTTGGATGACTGAAGATGAAACCTCTAACCAATGCTTTCTCTCTTATTTCACAACCTTAATCACTTGCGTTTTTACTTATTTGCTTTAGTTTAATTTAGCTTAAAACACGATTAAAACCCCCTTTGCTACTTACTTACGTGACTGAAAATACACATATATTGCTGCCTCCTTGTGGGAACGAACTTGTTCTTACTCCTATACTTCATTATATTTTTAGAGAATAAGAACTCGATTATTTTGGTTGATTTCGACACGACCAGAATGTAGCACCAAATGATACTCAAATTGTTCAATACTAGTGGACAATCCATCTAGGAGCTTGAGATTTGTTATATAAAAATCATAGAACACCTGAGAATGTCGTAATAAGTAACAGTGTTATTCTAATGATTTTGTACGATAATGAATGTTGATCCATTCAGTAAGTTTGATCGTATATGTAGTATTCTGCCGAGTTCAACCATACATATAGAGAGAAATGGATGAACACCTGCCTTAAAATTCTTTGCAGAACTCTGAAGTTTAATATCTCTGAGACCCAGGCCAGAAATATGTTGTTTTACTATTTTACCCCTGACAAAAACCCACAATCTATATTAAGTCCCCTGCTTAGCGCGGAGCGAGTAATGTTGCGTGGTAAGCACTAGATGGTGGCATGTCAGACAAAATAAAATATAATATGACCTTTATAGTTTAATGGCTAGATATTACCAGGTGAGCAGCAGTTGTCTTGAGCTTCGAATAAACAAGCGAGAAGGCTATCTTGGATGGACAAGTAGAGAATGCCATCTTAAGATTGGATGGGCAAGTAAAGATCCAGGGATAGACGAACAAGCAATAGTTGAAGCTGGACGGACAAGCATGGTAGCTTGGACGAACAAGCAAAGCTGGAAGGCAAGACGGTCGAGCATTGTCTAGGAGGCTTGGACAAACAAGGTAGGGCTTGGAGACTTAGACAAACAAGTAAAGCTGGAAGGCTGGACGGTCGATCATTGGATAGGAGGCTTGGACGTACAAGGTAGGGCTTGGAGACTTGGACGGACAAGGCATGCTTAGAGCTAAGACGGACAAGTAGATATCGTGCATGGCTGAGGACTAAGGAGTAGTCCTTATTCTTCTCGAATTCAAATTTTGTTTGCTATAAAAGAAAACCTTGTTCTTCCTTGTTTTAGACCATCAAAGAAACTTCTCCACAACGTTGCCACCCTAAACAAAGTTTTCTTTCCATCTTAACTTCTTCTTATTTTACTAACATCATCTCTAAACCCTAGTTGTTGTTTTTTTTTTTTGTTTTTTTTTTTGTAAACGTTGTAAATTCTATTTATTTGCATGAGAACATAAAATGCACCATCATCCATTACAATCAGGTAAGGTAGAGTTTTCCAACCGACCCCCCCCCCTTTTTTTACATGAACAATTGTTCACGTGATATTTTTTTTTGACGTGAATATTAATTCACGTTCTTCTCTGTTGGCAGCATTTTTTGCTCTTGGGAGGGCAAGCTTAGTTCTGTTGCTATCTCGGTTTCGTCTCGTCAGCAGGGATGCCCTCTCTTTAGATTTTCCAATACAAGCAACTTCAATTCCAATTGGTGGACCGTTCAAGCATTCATTTTTCCCTTTCTTTGTTGTTGCGACTAGTGATAGTTTTGTATAGTGGTAAGAAAAGTTCGTTCAAGACTTGTGAAGATTTGGATTTAAACCTAGTTTTTAAGACTAAAAATAGCAAAACTTAAATAAAATTGATAACAAGATTGAGAAAAAAACTGAGGTTAAGATTCCACTATTTTCCAATTTTTAAAGTGATTTAATTCAATAATTATAATTATGCAATTCTTACATTTCATTTGATTCTAAAATATTATAACAAGTAGATTTTAAGAATAACAATTGTATGACAAAAGCATGGAACATCAAAAAACTAGGCCAAGCATGTACCATCAAATGAAATCACAATTGTTTAATAAAAATCAATAAAATAATTTTTAACCAAGGAAAATAATCATAAAAGAATTGCATAAACTAATTAAATAAATATTACCATAAATTTTTTTGGAAAAAATAGCTTCCTCCGTCGCCTCAAATATGGGGTTTAGCTCCTCATATTATCACTTGCTCAAAATTATGGTTCATGCCTCAAAATATTTACAAATGATGAAAAAGAAGAAAAACAAAGAAACCAGTGAGTTTGCAACGTTTATAGGCGTTACAGACTCACTGTTACAGAGAAGGGCTGAAGATAATCGTTGCAGATGCTAAGATATCCGTTGCAAATGGGTTGAAGAAACCGTTGCAACAGAAGATAAACGTTGCAGACGCAAAGATATCCATTGCAAATGGATGAAGAAACCGTGGCTGAGAGGTTAAAGAAACTGTTGCCTATTCTATGTTCTTCATGCAGCAGCAGCAACAACAGTTTTCTGAATTGATTTTTCTGCCTCTATTCGTCTCCTAAGCTCTCCCTAAACTCTTTGTGTCTCTGTTAGTTCCCAGAACTCATACATATACCCACAGGACCTCAAATCACTCGATTTAATTCCAAATATCCCCTTTCCTTTTTTTCTCAAAATTTTAGGAAATTTTATTCTCTTCGTATCTATCTGTACGCGTCTTAGAGCTGGCAACAAATTATCTGGTTGAACACAATAAATAGAGAATATACACACTCTAATCTTCCATAATATCAGAAAATCAAAGAGAACCCGAGAATATTGTTTTTTTCCTGTTTTAGCGAGATGCGACAAAATCTTCTCTTGTTCACATAACTAATTTAATTACCAGCCTTATTTGAACAAGACAGGATAATCCCAATCCAACTGCACGAGAAAATCTCTCAAAATCTCTTCCAAAATCAATACAGAATATCATTAAATTCAAAATGAGTTTTCCCGCCAAATTTTGTGTCTCCCGTGAAGAAGAAGGGGTGCCCCTATCCATTGCGCAAGTGTCTTTATCAATTATGGGTGCCTTTATCACTTTTCCAGCCAATTTTTTCACACACGTTTATTTCTCGAAAATACCTACAAACACAATGAAAATACAATATTAGTAGAAAATAAGGACTAACAAGAATAGAGAAGTGAGATCAAATTAGACACAAATATGTGTCTATCAAATATCCCCAAACTTATTATTTGCTAGTCCTTGAGCAAATCTAGAAAAGAAAAATCCTAACTCACTTTCGCAGGCATCGCGATTGCACTTAGCGTGTGCAATAAGCCTTTAAACCCTTAGGTGTCCCTAGTGGACGAGTTTTATCTCGTGAGGGTTTACAAGAGGTATACCCACAAAACCTTTACTCCAAACCCTAGCTACCTGTGAACGATTTTGAGGATAGACACTAAACAAGCTATTTAGTTGGCATACTAAATTCTTCTCCTATAAGAATCATTACCATATATGAGTCCAATTGCTGCACACGAGTTTTCACTCGACGTACTAAAATTCATACAAGAATTCAAAACTCTACTTAAATAGTCATTCAACCACGATACTCAGAATCTATCAAAGTACAATCACATGAAAAGATTTAGAAGTTGGATATATATAAAATAAAGTTTGCACATGTTGCCTAAGATGAACGGTGCTTCCCATATCTGTCTGAATGTCAGTGCCAGGATGAATGGATTGAGGTACACTCCTACTAGTCTTACTTCTAATATTGACTCAGCTGGTATATACAAGGGTCCCAGCGGTCGATTTATTGAAAATATTTTAAATGTACTGACAACATGATTGGATCAAATAAATCCAAGCGCATGCTCCTTATCGGCATCGTACATGATAGTTCTCATGGATCCTGCGTCCCACGCTTGCTTAGGCGACGGAGACAGGGAGAACACACATATATTGCTATCAAAGTGTCAATACTCGATGTTTTTTTTTTTGAATAATGATCTAAATAATACAATAGTTGGGCTTTATCTCAAACACTCTACTTCATCCTGGCAATGATAATAATTTGATACTGGTGCCCCACCAAATCACTTAGAGAAACACAAAAAATTGCAAAAATAAAAACAGAAAGTGATATGGTCAAGATAGATTCCGAGATATGGTGACAACTATCATGTTATTTCTAACACCTGAGCTATGCATCATTTTATGAATAGACCATTTAGCTAGCATACCAATTCCTATAGAAAAAGAGATAAGTTTCCATCTACCTAGAATGGTTAGTTTATCATGAATTGTTCATAACTTTTTAAACTTTGAAGTTTCATATTTCACTAAAAGTTTCTCTCTTACCCCCAAACTTAAACCTAACATTGTCCTCAATGTTTCAAATTAAAGCGCAATACCAAAAATATAGGTAACTAGAGGAAAGAGGTAAGTCAAAAAGATAGTACCTGGGTGAAGCGTAACAATCCTTATTTGGAGAAAAAGACAGAAAATAAAACAAAAACCTACGAAAACTTACTAATGTACAACATTATCTTTGATGGTCAATCAAGGTAAGCAGGGTCCTCCAGAGGGACCTCCTCAACATCACCTGCAGGAAAATGCTCTAAAAAGGGTTTCAATCTCTGATCATTAACCTTCAAAGAACTACTACCATCCAGTGTCTCAATCTCAATAGCACCATGAGGAAAAACAGTGCGAACTATAAAAGGACCCGTCCACCGAGAGGGTAACTTCCCGAGAAATAGATGCAAACGGGTATCATACAAAAGAACTTTTTGACCTGGAGAAAATGACTTTCTTAAAATATTTCTATCATGCACAAGTTTCATTTTGTTCTTATACTCCTTAGCACTATTGTATGCATCTCTATGAATCTCATCCAACTCATTGAGCTGGAGCTTCCTTTGAGCTCCTGCTTTGTCAAGCGAAAAAATAAGTTGCTTTACAGCCCAATATGCTCTATGCTCTATCTCGACGGGAAGTTGACATGCGTTGCCAAAAACTAGTCGATAAGGTGACATTCCAATGGGGGTCTTAAACGCAGTATGGTAAGCCCATAAGGCATCAGTTTGCCTCAATGACCAGTCTTTTCGATTAGGATTTATTGTTTTATCTAAAATACGTTTTATCTCCCTGTTGGAAACTTCTACTTGACCACTAGTCTGCGGGTGATATGGGGTAGCTACTTTGTGGATAATACCATATTTCTTCATCAAAATCTTAAATGGTTGATTACAAAAGTGCGACCCTCCATCACTAATTATAGCACGCGGTGTACCAAGACGTGCAAGTATGTTATCATTCAAAAATTGGACCACAACCTTGTGGTCATTTGATCTACATGAAACCGTCTCAACCCACTTAGACACATAGTCTATATCGACAAGGATGTAAAAATAACCAAAAGAATTAGGAAAAGGACCCATAAAATCACTGCCCAACACATCAAAGACCTCAATAACTAGAATAGGGTTCAAAGGCATCATATTTCTATGGAAAATGGTTCCTAACTTCTGGAAACGCTCACAAGTAAAACAGTAACGGTGGGTGTCTTTAAACAACGAAGGACAGTAGAATCCACACTGCAATATCTTAGCAACGGTTTTCTTAGTACTAAAATGACCCCCACAAGCATGATCATGACAAAACGAAATAATACTGGAATGGTCACTCTCAGGTATACATCTCCTAATAATTTAGTCTGGACCATACTTAAACAGATAAGGATCATCCCAAAAGAAATGCTTAACCTCGGCTAAAAACCTAGAACGATCTTGTTTACCCCAATATTGGGGCATTCGACCAGTAACAAGATAATTCACTATATTCGCGTACCAAGGTAATCGGGAAACAAGGAAAAGTTGTTCATCAGGAAAACTATCCCTCATAGAAGGGGAATCATCATGTGAATCAAAAACAAGCCTAGACAAGTGGTCCGCTACTACATTTTTTGTACCCTTTTTGTCTCTAATTTCTAGAGAAAATTCTTGTAACAAAAGGATCCATCTAATCAATCTAGGTTTAGTATCCTTCTTGGACAGAAGATACTTCAAAGCAGCATGATCAGTAAAGACTATGTCCTTGGAACCTAAGAGATAGGATCTAAACTTGTTTAAGGCAAAAAAAATGGCTAACAATTCCTTTTCTATGGTGGTGTAGTTCAGTTGGGCATCATTCAGAGTTTTGCTAGCATAGTAAATCACATGAAGTAATTTGTTTTCTCGTTGACCTAGCACAACACCAATAGCATAATATGAAGCATCACACATGATTCCAAAGGGTAGGTTCCAGTTAGGTGCCTGGACTATGAGAGCGGTAGTGAGTAAAGTCTTAAGCTTCTCAAAAGCCTCTAAACAAGCATCAGCAAAGACAAACTTAACATCTTTTGCAAGCAAATTGCAAATAGGTCTAGAAATCAAGCTAAAATCCTTAATGAATCGACGATAAAAACCTGCATGCCCTAAGAATGACCTAATATCTCTTACGGTTTTGGGTAAATTCTTAATAAGGTCAACTTTGGCTTTGTCTACCTCTACACCCTTAGAAGATACGATATGCCCTAAAACAATTCCTGAACGAACCATAAAATGACATTTCTCCCAATTAAGCACTAAATTCTTTTCCTTACATCTACTCAACACTAATGTCAAATGATGCAAGCATTCATCAAAAGATGAACCAAACACTGAAAAATCATCTATAAATACCTCTAAAAACCGTTCTACCATGTCAGAAAATATGTTCATCATGCAACACTGAAAAGTAGTGGGTGCATTACAAAACGCGAAAAGCATGCGTCTATATGCAAAGGTACCAAAGGAGAAGGTAAAAGTAGTTTTCTCTTGGTCTTCAGGGGCAATAACAATGTGATTATAACTAGAGTAGCCATCTAACAAGCAATAATGACTATGTCCAGATAATCGCTCTAGCATTTGGTCGATGAAAGGAAGGGGAAAGTGGTCCTTCCTTGTGACTTTGTTCAATTTTCTATATTCAATATAAACACGCCACCCCCTGGTCACTCGGGTTGGATTAACTCATTGTTTTCATTATGGACTACAGCGATACATGATTTCTTGGGAACAACCTGAACGGGGCTGACCCACTTACTGTCTGAAATGGGGTAGATAATACTTGCATCTAACAACTTAAGCACCTCAGTTCGAACTACTTCTTTCATGTTAGGGTTCAGTCGAGGTTGCATCTCCCTAGAAGGTTTGGTGTCGTCCTCTAAATGAATCTGATGCATACAAAAGTATGACTTATACCATCAATGTTTGATAAGGTCCACCCTAAAGCTTCCTTGTTATCTTGAAGTATGGTTACTAGCTTACTTTCTGATCATTATCCAAGTCGGATGCTACAATTACAGGTAAAGTCTCAATGGGCCTAAAAACACATATTTCAGAGTATCTGGCAAAGGTTTGAGGTCCAACTTAGGAGGCTCTTCTAAAGAAGGAATTAAGGTAGAATTAGAAACTGGTAGTGGTTCGAACTAGATTTCTATTTATTAGTATCTAACACAGGGGTAGAGTCTAACAGAGCATTCACTTGATCAATGATGCTAACATCGTTAAAATCTAAGCCAAAATGGGTTAAACAACTCTCTAATATATCTTCAGATAAGATGTTTGGTAATGACTCCTGAACTAATGTTCTTATCATGTTCACATCTTCAATGCACGTGTCATCTAGCTCAGGGGGTTGCTTACTAATATTGAAAATATTCAGCTCAATAGTCATATTACCAAAAGATAAATTTATAATACCATTTCGACAGTTAATGATCGCATTAGATTTAACGAAAAACGGGCGACCTAATATCACAAGTATTTGGTTTTCTGGGTCAGGAACAGGTTGGGTATCTAGGATAACAAAATCCAAAGGATAAATAAACCTATCGACCTCAATAACAACATCTTCGACAATACCACGAGGAATTTTCACAGACCTATCAGCTAACTGAAGTGTTATCTGGGTAGGTTTTAAGCCACCAAGTACTAGCTGGAGGTACACATGGTACAGAAATAAGTTCACACTAGCTCCTAAGTAAAGTAACGCTTTCTCTACACGGTAGTTACCTATTGTGCAAGAAATGGTAGGGGAACCTGGGTCTTTGTACTTAGAAGTTGTGTTGTTCTGGATAATTGAACTCACATAACTAGCTATAAAGGCTTTTTTCTGTACATTAAGCTTTTGCTTTCGCGTACAAAAGATCCTTAAGGAACTTGACATAAGTAGGAATCTGCCTAATTGCATCTAATAACGGAAGATTGATGTTGACTTGCTTAAAAATATCCAATATATCATTAAATTTGAGTTCCTTCCTAGTTGGTACTAGAAGTTGTGGGAATGGGGCTTTGGGCACAAAATCGGGCTTAGCGGGAACCACATTGGACTCTTTAGAGACTTTATCATTCTCTTCAACTACAGGCACAGAAGGGTGAACTACAACATGTTCACTATCGGGCATGGTTACCTTATTGTCTACCACTCTACCACTCCTAAGGGTTTTAATTGAATTCACATAATTTGATGATTTCTCACCAGAAGATAACTCATGAACTCCTCTAGGGTTGGGTTGTGGTTTACTAGGGAACTTGCCTTTTTCTCTCAAAGACTCAGCGATTTGACCAACCTGGTTTTCTAAATTGGAAATAGCCTGACTGTTAGCCTGAATAATCTTTTGATTTTCTCATAAACTTTGATTGACAAACTACTGAAAATCTTTAGTGTTCTGAGTTAATGAGGCGACAAACTATGCTAAACTCATGACCGTCTTTTCTAACGGATTCTGAAATTGTGCTAGTCCAGAAGGATTCTTAGTATAACCAAAACCAAGGGGAACCTGAGGGTTACTAGACTGACCTTGGTTTTGGCCCTTAGACCAAGAAAGGTTTGGATGGTTTCTCCAACCAGGGTTATAGGTTTCTGAATATGGGTCAAACTTCTAACGGTTATCATATCTAGTGTTATTGTAAATAGCATGGGCTTGCTCTTCAACAGTTTGTCCTTCCCAACATGAATTGGGCTCTATTCCACAACTAGATTGACTCAATTCTAAGGCTTCTAACCTTTTTGCTATAAATGCAATTTTTGCATCGGATTCAAGAATTTCATCTACCCTATTGACATTACCTCTGCTCAGTAAAAATTTTCTCTGGGGTTCCTTACTACATTTCCATTGTTGGGTCTCTTCGGCAATTTCATTCAAAAATGCCATTGCCTCATCAACAGTTTGACTATCAAAACTCCCTGTACACAGTGACTCGACCATGGTAGTCGTTGGATAATCTAGCCCTTCATAAAGGATCTGAACTAGTCTAACCTTTTCTAAACCGTGATGGGGGTATTGTATCAATAAATCGTTGAACCTTTCCAAATATCTATACAGAGATTCTCCCTATTGCTGCACAATTGCGGAAATCTCGTACCTAATAGATGATGTTTTATGCCTAGGGAAAAATTTAGATAAAAAGGAAGCGGTAAGATGTTCATATGTTTCGATGGATTCAGATGGAGAACTATATAACCAAGATTTGGCCTTGTCTCTCAGGGAAAAAGGAAATAACCTAAGTTTCAAAGCTTCATCAGACATGTTATGAATTCTTAGGGTAATACATATTTCTTCAAATTCCCTAATGTGAAAGTAGGGGTTTTCATTTTCTTTTCCTAAGAAGATTGGGAGCATCTATATGGTCCCAGGTTTTAACTCATAGTTTACTTGAGTTTCAGCTAACTTGATACATGATGGACGAGAAGTCCTAGTATGATTCAACAAATCTTTTAAAGTTGTTATTTCTGGTAGCTGGAAAAATTAGGAATAACTTCCTCACTAAGAGACAAATTCTCAAAACTAAAGTTTCAAAAAATCGGGCTCTCAAAAGAAGGGTTTCCTAAATTATCAATTTCAAAGACAGAGTTTCTATTCTCTTCACTGATCAAACGACCAATAGAATCTCTTCTCCAGGCACGCTCACTCAAGGCTTTAAACGGCATGGGCATGCAATTGAATCACTCATAATTGGAAGGGAATTCTAAACAAACACAAACAAGGCCGACTCAACCAAATCAAACCTATTGAATATAGCAAACAAAAACCATGATTGCTCCACTTAGATTGTTTCTAGACCAGTTTTTATTCTTCCAAAAGGCAACTAGTTATAGTTTTAGTGAATCTCTCAGAACGATCTGAATTAGATTAAGTCGAATAGAAACATGATAAGCTCTAAGGAGCTTTGATAACCCTGCCTCTTTGGCAACGTTTTCTTGGGTTACAAGGCGGCTCAAATCAACTTAAAATAATCTTCCTGAACTTTAAGTTAGGGTAACAGAATAACCAATACAGTCCTTTTGAATGACTTTCCAATAAGCTCGATACCCTATCAGTCTTCTTTCTAGTCAAATTTTAAGGATTAAATTCACGTTAGGTAACGTGTTCCAAAGGCGGGCAAGAAGGAAACGATGATGAAATTCGAGTCCTTATCTTATATGGCCAGTCCTTGCCCTTTATTAGAAAATAAATTCGTATTCAGTTCATTAACATATATGCATACGAAGGAATACAGTAAACCCACTTGCAGGGGATTCATGGGTTAATCGAGTCTTACCTCTTGTACCAGACGGGGGATGAATCGGTTATAGTCGACTCGGGCCACCGACTCCTGTGTCAGTGTACGAACCCGAGGGTCCGAGATAATATCGTAATTGTCGTCCTTCCGTGTTGCAGTTTATATCTAAATACCCTTCCGTAGGGTTTAAAAATAATAATAAAGTTCAAAAGTTCAAAGTCCAAAGTCCAAAAATAAAAATAAAAAACAACAAAAATACCTAAAATAATTACAAAACCTGTAATACAAAGTCTTTATGAATGAATATAAAGTCTTGTCTTCTTTTTCTATTCTTTTTGATTTATCTTTGACTCCAAGTCTTTAATCAATGAATATAATCTTTGGATCCAATTTCTTTTTGATCCAAAACCTGTAATACAAAGAAAGATACTCAAAAACGTAAAATAGAACAAATAAAAAAAATTAAACTAAAAATCTTAAAAAGTTAAACTAAAAACAAATCTAAAGACAAGTCCGTGTTTGCCGGCGCCAAAAACTGATGAGTTTTGTATGTATGAAAAGTTCGTTCAAGACTTGTGAAGATTTGGATTTAAACCTAGTTTTTAAGACTAAAAATAGCAAAACTTAAAATAAAATTGATAACAAGATTGAGAGAAAACTGAGGCTAAGATTCCACTATTTTCCAATTTTTAAAGTGATTTAATTCAATAATTATAATTATGCAATTCTTACATTTAATTTGATTCTAAGATATTGAAACAAGTAGTTTTTAAAATAACAATTGTATAACAAAAGCATGAAACATCAAAAACTTAGGCCAAGCATGTACCATCAAACGAAATCACAAGTGTTTAATAAAAATCAATAAATCAATTTTTAACCAAGGAAAATAATCATAAAATAATTGCATAAATTAATTAAATAAATATTACCACATAATTTTTGGAAAAAATAGCTTCCTCTGTCACCTCAAATATGGGGTTTAGCTCCTCATATTAATCACTTGCTCAAAATTATGGTTCATGGCTCAAAATGTTCACAAATGATGAAAAAGGAGAAAAACAAAGAAAACAGTGAGTTTGCAACGTTTATAGGCGTTACAGACTCACTGTTACAGAGAAGGGCTGAAGATAAATGTTGCAAATGCTAAAATATCCGTTGCAAATGGGTTGAAGAAACCTTTGCAACTGAAGATAAACGTTGCAAACTCGAAGATATCCATTGCAAATGGATGAAGAAACCGTGGTTGAGAGGTTAAAAAAATTGTTGCCTATTCTCTGTTCTTCATGCAACAACAACAATTTTCTGAATTGATTTCTCTGCCTCTATTCGTCTCATAAGCTCTCCCTAAACTATATGTATCTCTGTTGGTTCCACAACTCATATATATACCCACAAAACCTCAAATCACTCGATTTAATTCCAAATATCCCCTTTCCTTTTTTTCTCAAAATTCTCGGAAATTTTATTCTCTTCGTATCTCTTTGTACGCGTCTTAGAGCTGGCAACAGATTCTCTGGTTGAACACAATAAATAGAGTAGATATACACTCTAATATTCCATAATACCAGAAAATAAAAGAGAAACCGAGAATATTGTTTTTTTCCTGTTTTGGCGAGATGCGACAAAATCTTCTCTTGTTCACATAACTAATTTAATTACCAGCCTTATTTGGACAAGACATGGTAATCCCAATCTAACTGCACGAGAAAATCTCTCAAAATCTCATCCAAAATCAATACAGAATATCATTAAATTCAAAATGAGTTTTCCCGCCAAATTTTGTGTCTCCCGTGAAGAAGAAGGGGGTGTCGTTATCCACTGCGCGGGTGCCTTTATCACTTTTTCATCCAATTTTTTCACGCACGTTTATTTCTCGAAAATACCTACAAACATAATGAAAATACAATATTAGTACAAAATAAGGACTAACAAGAATAGAGAAGTGAGATCAAATTAGACACAAATATGTGTCTATCAACTAGGATGCAGATCAAAGCTCAACAATTCTCCTCTCTCATCGTATGTAGACATGATAAATCGACGTTTGGGATCTTTGGTGAATTTTTTTGACTATATCAATCTTCGATCCTAATCTTCCGGGATAAGGCTTGTTAAATTTTGAAGATCAAAATTTAGGGTTTGGCTTCGTGTGTATATATATATATAACTGAGTAGGTCATCTTCACCGTCTTCAGTCTTTAGGCTTTTCCAAATATTTTACTCAAACCAATTCTCTTTAAAATTGTCTGATCAAAGTGGCTCGTCTTCGTCCAGGGGAGGCTTCTTTATTAAGCGCAAGGCTCGGGTGTTGAGTTCGGTAAGACTTGATAATCCTTTATCCTGAAGTATATGCATATATTATATGTTTCTTATGGATGTTGATGACCAACAAAATCTTTTCTATCTTTTAAATTGGAAGAAACTTGGAATCACAGGGAGATCCGCCTCCTCCACTTGTTAAGGTCAACAGGGTTGACAAGAGCGATATTCCAGTAATTTCTTACCTTGATTTCTTTATTCTATCTTGATTATGCATATCACATTTTGTTTCATACAAATCCCTCTTTTATTTCAGAGTGGCGTGTAGGTCGTGTCAGAGGAACATCTGTGTTGGTGATCGATGAAAATAGGACTAAGCAGACTTCTTCTCCTTTTACTAATCGTACTGCTTCTACAACTAATTTGGTAGATGCCAACTTGGGGATGGTTTTTCATGAGTATCTTGATGCAGGCTTTCCTTTCACGATTCAAATAAAATCTTTGTCGACTGATCATCGAATCATAGGAGGATTTCTAGTGCCAAATCAATATGCTGACTTGTACACCAAAATCTGGAAGAAGTATGGCCATATTGCCACTAGAAATTTGGTACAACATTCTACCTGTGTTTTAGTCTCTACAGTGCAATGTCTTATCCCCATGATTGATGAAATAAAGAATGTACATGACGTCACGAACTTGTCTATCCAAAGATAGGAAGACCTGTTGTCTACCTATAAAGCCATGGAATTTAATATAAGTTGGTTTCGTCAGCGGCTGGATGTCATCAAAGTGGACCGTGCAGGCATCATAGCTAACATCATTCCTGCTTCGAGGGTTATCATGGAGGAAGAAAGAACTCTAGAAAAAGATTTAGCAAGAGTGAAGAAGTCAACTCAAGACTTGAAATCCAGGACTGAGAGGTTTCCAAAGAGGATGAAGATGTTGTACAAGAGTGACTATCGGTTGCTTGATGGTTTATTCTAGGCAATAGATTTTGATTTAGGTGTTTTTTCTTTTGAATAAGTAGGTAGTTGAAATAAATGATTGTAGTGTCGATGTAAGAATTTTATTTTTTTAGATCAATGAAATCTAATTTGGACTTTGCGTAGACAATGAAATGCATAGAATTAATCTTTGAAGGAATATAAAAGAAATTACACGGTAATATTTAAAAGAAACGTCAGTCATTGCTCAAGCATAGTATGCTTTGAGCCACTTTCCATTGGTTATGATTCCTTGCACACCTCCACTGACATCGATGATTTTGTAGTACCCACTAGCCATTGCTTTAGTAACTACATAAGGACCTTCCCATTTAGGGGAGAATTTCAGAGAAAACATGTCTTGATGAATATGCTTGGCTGTTTTGAGCACCAAGTCTCCCACTTGGAATGTTCTGAGCTTTACTGCTTTGTTATATGCATTGGTAGTTCTCTGACGATAAGTTTCGGCATGCCTCTCAGCTCTAGCTCACCTAAATTCGATAGTGTCTAGCTTTGCTATCCTGGAGTTGGATATTTCAGCTTCATCCCATTGAACTCCACTTGTCGTGGCAATCTTGTCTGATGTGATTTTAATTTCGGCCGGAAGGATGGCGTCGGTCCTGTAGACGAGTAAATAGGGTGAAGTCCCGGTAGAACTCTTGGATGCAATCTGATATTCCTATAATGCCATGGGTAGCTGATCACGCCATGTCCTAGGGTTATCATGTATTGTTCGACTAAGGATGCGAATCTGAGTCTTGTTGGTGCTCTCAGATTGTTCGTTCTCTTGAGGGTAGTAAGGAGTGGAGAAGACTTGTCTGATATTGTATCCTTGTAGTAGGTCTCTGACTTTCTCATTATCGAAAGGCGTGCATTGTCTGTGATAACATGCTTAGGATACCAAATCTACAAATGATGTATTATTTGATGAACGTTGCGACCGTTAACCCAATTGTACTTTTGAGAGGAATGGCCTCAACCCAGTTAGTAAAATATTATGTAGTTGTGATAATATAATTATGTTGCTTTGACGATGGCGGGTTGATCTTGCCAATGATATCTAGTCCCCAGCTATAGAAGGGCCAAGGACTATTTATTGAATGGAAAGGGATGCATGGTGTATGAATAAGGTTTCCGTGAATATGGCATTTGTGACATTTTTGAACAAATGGGGCTGCATCATCCTCCATGGTTGGACAGTGGTACCTTTCGTGAATTTGGAGGAGTAATTTTCTTTTCCCTTGATGTTCACCTTCGTGTGTTTCTTTCAGCATTATGGTAATTTCGGAGTTTTCCAGACATCGTAGCAGGTTTCCCCCAAAACTTTTGTGGTACAAAATTCCTTCATGAAAAATAAATCTCTTGGATTTCTGTTTTATCCTACTTGCTTCTCGCTTATCTGACGGTAGGATATTATCTCAAATGTACTTGATGTATGGTTCTCGCCAGTCCCCAACGTGATGGATGGTTAGAGATTCTAATTGATATGGTGGTGCTTAGCAGTTAGAGCAAGCACCTTGCAGTGCTCGAGACTGAGTCTCCATGTCTGACCAGTAATACCCAAGCCATTAGAGGTGTCGGTAGAGGGTTACTATTAGGGTATGTCCGTATATTTCATCATGGACATAATTAAGTTGTTGTTGTGCTTCTTCATCTCCAAGACATCTTGACAATGACCTATTTGAATTTTCTGAAGTATAACATTCCATGAAGTAGGAAGAAATTCTTTAGGCTTTTAAGCTTGATTTTTTCTTAAGAAAGCGAACTGTTGAGTTCAGCGATGATTGGTGTCCTCTAGTCGCGTGCTTGAATATTCTCAGACTCAACCAACCAAGCCGACGACATAGTGCGTCTTTGTACCGTCAGGGTTTTCTCCTGTCCTTCAAATTATAGCTTTGAAGCTAGCGTAGCTAGAAAATCAACATGTCTATTGTTGGTACGCCCAATATGGACTATTGTTGCTTCAGCAAAGTGGATCGACATCTTCTGAGCCGCAGCTCTGTAAGGATCTAACGTTACTTCCTTGAGAGAATATACCCCATTCATATGGTTGACTAGCAGCTTCGAATCACCTCTTATCTCCAGTATGTTTCTCCTGCTTGCTTGGCTAGTGACAGACCCATTAAAAACGCCTCATATTCTGTTGAATTATTAGTGCATGCGAAATCCATCTTGAATGAGTGGGAGAGGACTTCACCAGCCGGGGATACTAGAACCATGTCAGCTCCTCCAGTATTGTTACTAGGAGTATCAGAGCCATCAAAGTACAACAACCATGTTTCTTCTTTGATGAGATAGATTTCTGGAAATTATCCAGGTATGTTCTCATGTAGTATGGTAGTGTCTTCGCCTAAGAATGCTGCTAGTAGGTCCGCTACTGCTTTCCCTTTTACCGCTTTCGAAGAGCCACATAATATGCCGAATTCTGACATTTGCAACAGCTTAGCATCTGTTCCTATTAGGGCTAGTTTTGATAGCAAGAACCTGATGGGATCGGCTTTGGCAACCAATACTACCTTGTTGGATAATAAATAATGTCTTAGCTTTTGTATGGCGTGAACTAATGACACACTATTTATGCTTTGGGATATCTAAGCTTAGCATTCTTCAATGAGCGGCTGATGTAATAAATTGGTACTCAATCCCCATGTCATCTTCTTGAGCGAGAAAGGCCCATGTGGCGACATCACTGGAGGCTATGTACAAAAGGAGAGGTCATCCTGCTACGGGAGATCTCAAACACTTCAGATGCGTTTTTCTTGTGGCAATTGGTCATGGAATATCGGTGATTCAATCATTCACACTACTTCCCTGCATATTCTAACACAAACCCATTCAATTTCACAACCATTCATTCATAAAAACAGTGCACACGGCAAAAATCTCATACCCATCTCCAATTTTCGGCAACACCAACCTTCTTCTTTGTTTCTCGCTCACCACACATCATCCACAATCCCTCTTACAGTCGGTGACTTGTTACATATCCTCTTCACACTATACATCCACTCACCCTTCTCACATCTTCTTTCAGCAATATCTATTTCATCCTCTTTCTCAACCTGAATCTGACCGAAACCCAATTTTTCTATAGGCAGATAACAACCATTAATAACCCTATCGACTGAAACCCATGACTCTCGACTGTTGCTCAACCAAACCCAACCCCATCATAAATTCAACCCAAGTTTCTTTGTCTCTATATTCTTGTCGCTGCCAAATTCGTACCATTTACTCTAGCAACAAACCCTTATCTCATTTCACGGAATCAGCAACAACCATCTTCTTCATTCATTCAGCCACAACAATTATCAAAACCATACTAAATCCATACTCATTCCACCTTTCCATGACTGCGAACTAGTCTTGGTCTTCTTCCACCCATCTTCTCTAATTTCCCTCTCTTTATCAGTCTTCGACTACTTCTTTCTCGACCTTTAGTAAAACCCAAAAATTAACCTGAACTCCCACTAGACTCCTTCATTCTCGCTGGCTAACCCTCGGTCTTTCAAACCCAACTCATAGATGGATCTGTTCTCGCTCAACAATTTCGAATCTTACCCAACTCGGTTCACGACAACAACTTCTTCTCCTTCTACTCTTTCCTATTTGTGCTGCTTTTCAATTTTGAACCACCACACACTCAGCAGCTCCTTAATTAATCACCATTCGAACCACCACACACTCGACCAAACAAACTCTTCTTTGTATCATATATTCTTTTTGTCTCGTTTTAACGTCATGAACCCTGTTAGTAAATTAAAGAAGCATGACACGTGGAAGAAGATCAAGTTAAGAAGCAACCAGATTAAAAAAGGTGAGAAACACAGGACCACTATTAAAGATATCAAATTTCGAAAAGACACGAGACGTTTCCTGA